>JXSR01S055892.1:97541-109090 GCA_000969725.1 Ophiothrix spiculata | reverse complement strand
GATCTGCCTTGTCCATATTTGTGTCTGAATTCAAGAATTTTCCTAAAATTCAGATTATTTGGCAGCGTAATTTCGATGTACAGTTGCTGTACTGCTAGCACGAACGATACTGATCTACGCATGCGCGAACTGGTTTTCACACGTTCTCTCGAACGTATTACGAAATAAAATAACAATATTGAATGGCATATTTTCAGGTGATACATGAAAATATTGTATTCACTAAACAAAATATTGCACTTGTCTTCCACTTGTGCAATTTTTTTAGGTTGTACAATATTTCTTGTATCATCCTCAAAGCCATTCAATATTATATAAATATGCTCTTATACTGTCTAGGTTGAGTACTTCATGTTGTGAATGCAAGAAAGCAGTATCTGCAAATGCTGCTTTATAGTATTATATTTACATAAAAGGATCCTATATAAACCAAAATGAATATTGTTTAACCTGTAAAATTAAAAGAAATTGCACTTTTGCAAATACGAAACAACTTTGTTTGGAATTACTGTGACTGTTTTTTACTAAAAGGGAAAACACCAATCTAATCCCCAATTTTGGAAGGACAGGTTGTGTTTATCTTTCATTAAAAGACAATATAAGTATGTTCATGCATGTACTTTAGGTGACTATAAAAAGAATGCTCCCTGATGCTTTACATGTTTTTTCTTTTCAGATTTGGCTTTGCAAGGTTTGCGACACAGAGCGATATGGAGGAAGCCTTGAAATTAAGTGGAAAAGAATTAAATGACTTTAAGCTAGTAATCACAAAACGTAAAGTCAAACCGGAGGGCAAGGGGAAGAAGGAGAAGCTACCCTACTACGTTGGCTCCAATCTGGATGCAAGACAGGAAACGAAAGACAGAGAGGAAGAATTTAAGAATAGGAAGAAAGCTAAACCTAAAGACAAGAGGAAGCAGAAGAGAGGATCAAAAGGAGCAAAGCATTCTAAGAAAATGACTGAAAAGCCTGGAGATGGTTCAGGCGAATCGGGATCAAAGTCAAAGAAAACGGCTGAAAAGCCTGGAGATGGTTCAGACGAATCGGGATCAAAGTCAAAGAAATCTGCTAAAAAATCGGCATCGTTTACAGAGAAAGAAAAGCCTGTCAAAAATCCAGGTACAGCCACAAATAAATCTGCTAAGAAATCAGAATTAGGATCGCAGAAAAATACATTACCGGTAGTGAAATCAGAGAATGGACTTGATGAAAAAAAGAAAAAGAGCAAGAACAAGCAACCAAAAAGAGCACCTTTTGGGAATCAACAAAACTTGCCAAAACCAAAATCTGGCGGGTTGGAGAAGCAGAATGATAAAGATGAAAAACTTGACAAAGGCTCGGATAAAATGATGAAACCACGAAAAAGGACTTGGTGTAAAGATCCACCTAAAAAAGAAAAAAATGTTGACAAGGAAAAGCCTGAAGGGAGTGTAAAGAGGGTTAAGAAAAACAAAATTCAAATGGCAGATGTGAAATTGGCTAAAAAAGAAAAAGTTAAAGTGACAGTTGTGAAAACAGAATAAATCATCATCTGAATGCAACAAGATTGAGTATCTGCATTTTGACCCCCCCCCCCAAAAAAAAAAAAAAAATGTTTTCCAGTCAATCAGATGTACAATTTAAAACTTAATATCTAGAAAATGTAAGATTTTCAAACAAAGAAAAATAAAAGAGATTTGGTCTGAAAATTACTTCTTTTTAAAAAATGTCAAAACTGCAGATACAACTTTTAATATTGTATTCACATGACGAAATAGAATACCTGTACAACAAATGTTACCATTCATCTTTAACCAGCCGTAAATGCAATCTTTTGGGTCTTCAGAAAAAAACAACTTTTTTTAGACCATATTCCTGAATGACATTTTGCAGAATCACAACCTTTGCATGTATTTCACTTAAAGTGCAAAAAAAAGGTTGCTGAATTTATGGCTGGTTCAAGATGAATGAACATAAATGATGCATTTATCAGAGTTTCATTGGTTACTTGCAACAAATTTCAACACTATTGTGATTTAAATACATGTCTTGGAAACATTCATTTTATATATGTTTTACCTAAAAATATGTTACAGAAGAGTAGCAAGATATGACAAACAGTGTACCTATTCTGACACATTGTAGAATTATTCTACCAGAGGTTGTTTTTTAAGTACTTCCCATTATTCCATTCAAAATTTGAAATCTGTAGCTCAATACAACCCACAGATAGAACCATTTCCTATTCAACATAAACAGTAAAATGCATGTTTTAAATCTGGCGCAGTATATTTATTATGAAAGCGACCAGAGAGGTCAAATTACCTTGAGAAAGGTCACACTTTAAGCTCTTTGAATATGTAAACAAATTTTTGGTCGCTTAAAGTTTTCACACCAATGCAGTTTGATTAATTGTGACATTTAACATCTTTTTCATACAAATACACAGCAGTAGTAATTTGACCCCGCTTAACATTCCATTAGTTCATTCATGCTCACTGAGCTGTTACTATGTACTGTGGTAAGCTCTTCAATCATCCTCTGTAGAATAGCATTCTGGCACCAGATTGGTCAATTGTGGCTGTAGCAAGTTACTCCCTGGAGTGACAGATAACATTTGGAGTGAATGGTTCAGTCCACAAAATCTCACTTTGCAGTTAAATTACTTACACAAGACTCTGTTTTTATATTGTCAACAGGCGTTTCCTACGTCTGTATCGGCAAAAAACGCGTATACGTTTAAATTATTTTAAAACTGGAAATTCTAATCGCACCACATGCTTCATGACTCTGCTCCAAGTCCTTTGAGCGACCATGTAAAATATTCAACAACCCTGACTGACATGTCAACCTCTGTTTGAGCAATTGTTGCCAATTAAGCATTAGGCCAAAAAAAAAGGTTTGTGTCAGAAACCCGTGCACATTGAGTGTGAAAATGATGCATAGAGCTACGCACTGCATGGTCTCTCTCTCTCTTTTATTGAGAGTAATCCAGCGATCAACTGCCGTCCGGTTACTGTTGAATTTTACGTTTTATTTCAACTGTCAAGACTTCCCATAGTTAAAACAGGTGGGATCGTACTTAGAAACTGGGCACTTCACGAACGTAAGTTAGGCGATCAAAATTTCAGAGTGTAATAATAAAAGATATCGCATACCGCATAGTTAATTTCCTTTAAAAAAAATTAAAATCCCATGCCACATAGCTTTTTTCAAATGGTTTCTGAGACGAACCCTTTTTTTTTTCCTTGGCCTGATATTACATTCATTTTGTGGATTTCTGCTGAATCTACATCAAACATCAAAAATGTACTTGACCAGTACTAATAGTTGTGGACACCCTGTCTAAAGTAATTGTAAAATGTCAATTATTGTCAACTGTTTTGGATCCGGTAGCAGACATAGTGGAAATATGTCATGTGTTCTACAGAGATGCCACTTTTCAGGTTTTTCCTGATTTCAGGATATTTTTACTCCAAATTTACTGTTTCTATTTATTTTCAGCCCTTTTTTTAGCTTTTTTACCAAACACACATTTTCAGGAATTTTTTAATGTTTCAGGATTTTTCAGTTATACTAAGTGGCATCTCTGGTTCTAGTTTGTCATAATCAAATGACTTAGAGTATTTTTATATGCCTTTGTCTTATTAATATAAATGTTTCAAACTTATACAGAGTTCCCAGCCAATCAGGGATAATTATTTTAACTTTTTTACAGTCAGGGAAATGTCAAGAAATTTGATAAAAATGCCTCAAATTAGAAAAAAATTTGAGAATTTTAAAGTAGTCAGTGAGACCCTTATATTTTGTTGCATATCAAATCAACATCAAAGACCAAGACCAGGCCTTCCAAGACAGACTTTTATCATGGAATTTTGGGACTTTTGTCAGGGAAAATAATGGAATTTTGTTTTCTTGAAGTGCAGGGAACCCTGTTATATTAGTAAGCTTTATTACTCTGTAAGACAAAGGTGGTCCTTAACATGGTTGAAGTTTAAATCAAATGCCAAAGTTTTGGCATCGAGTATTAAGTGTTGCTGCTTATTGCTGTGGTGTATTTGTTAAGAATTTTCCTGATTTCAATGTTTTTGTTCAAAATTCTAGAGTGATTTCTAGAGTGATTTAGAGCATTATAGCCCAATTTATGCTGTTTTTCAGAAATAATAATTGTGCTTATATTTCTTGATTATTTACTTTATTCACAGTTTTTGTGCCAAAATAAATGCTGTAAAGGTTAAGTAGTGTTTCTGCTAAAGGCCATATGGAAAGCCGCAGAAGCCATGAAAATTGGCGCAATAAGTTTCTGTAAATGTGTGAGAAAGATGCTTTTCCTTGCGTAATTTAACTTTTAACTTCAACTTTATTTCAATATCATCAAATTTACAAATATATACTTAAAACACACACAAAAAAACATGATATTGAGGACATGCTTGAAAGGCTAGGTAGGCCTGAAGTAAACATACCCTATTCAAACAAAACTAGTTCCACACTCATAAGAAAACAAAAATAAGATAAGAAAACCCCGTAAATTGAGAAGAAAACATACACATACACAAAAACACTTTAAACAAGACTTGCTCCAAAGATCAATTATATCTGCACATGAGGTTTGCTTATAATTGATTTTTAAAAAGTTTCATATTTTCACATTGTTTGATTTTGCTATTTAATGAATTCCAAAAAACAGGTCCAGAGTTTCGGATAGCTGTATCAGAGAAAACCTTTTTTGTTAAGTTGAAACTGTAGTCCTGGGCATTTCTTGTAGCGGACGTACCTGTGTTTTTGTGCATGCTTTGTAAAATAAGTTGAGAATATTTTTGGAAGTACATTGTTATGATGTTTATACATAAAGATACCAAGATTTAAGTTGTATGTATCAAACACGTTGAGTAAATTATATTTTAAAATTTAGCAAATTTTCAACCTTTTGGTGCAAGCATTTCTTCAACTTTGTCCAAATTGATCGAACTGGTGCATGCCATAAAACATTAGAAGGAACACTGCTGTAGAGTAGGAAAATTTTGCTGGCATTTTAATTTCAATTATTTTATTAGCACCACAATTTAAAATAATGGTCCTGTTCGGGTGATTTTGGTCAGAAAGCACTTTTAGTCTTTTCCATCAGAAATTGTGTATTAATGGGCACAGGCAATTGAGCCAAAAAATAAAAAAGCAGTAAAGCACACATCACATAGACGTAGTCCATACCCATTCTTGTTGTCAGCCCTTATTAGATTATCAGTGTTATTTTCATTATACCTGTATCAATCATGAAAATGTATTATTGATTTGAAGGAACAATAGAAAATAAAAACTAAGACTGGATGTCAAAAATTATACATAGTCTCTATATTACTTTTTTTGTATTGTTTTTGTACTAAACACTGTAAAATTTAAAATAACTCTGGGTTTTTAAGAAGTTGTACATCAAAATATGTTCAATTTAGATTTACAATTTTTATATTGAAATGTTGTGCTGTAGATATCTATTTTGCTATTGAAATCTTTCAAATTGTCTGCTTCGGTAGACTCATTTTTGTCTCACCTGAAATAAATGTCAGGAAGAAACATAACCATTCCTTGAAACAGACCATCTGCCATCCATGATTCTTGTCCAGAGAAAATCTTGGAAACCAATGCCCTATGTTGATGATATTTGGTTGGTTGGTGAGTGGCTGGGGCTGAACCATCACCACGTTCAATTTTAGCACAGAATATGCAAAATAAAGTAATTTGCATATTTTATGTGCAATTTCGTACGCAGCATATCTTTAAGTTCAAAATGTTATTTTCAAGGTCAATTACCAAAAATGTTCAGAAAGTTTACCAAAGATCATTTGTTGAATGTTACTTCAAAGAGTTTACGTGATATGTGATGGCTCACCCCAAAAGGGGGGACTTTGAAGATTATATCAATTTTAATTTTATCACTTCATCTTATCTGTTACAGCATTTTCTAAGCTTTAAAATGACACCTTGCTTATTGAAATTGATCAAGGTGATCAAATTTTACAACAGATAATCTGCTGGAAATTCTTATTATTTCCTTTATTCTTCACTACCTATTTTCATCAGTTTCTCGAAAAGTGTTCCGTCGCAAAGTCCCCCTTTTCAGGGTGAGTCATCACATATTAAGACATGCCAAGTTGCCCAATGTTGCGCAAAGTTGTGCAAAACTGCAAATAATGCAAAAAGTTACATAAAGTTACATAGAGATGCCCACTGTGCCCAAAAATACAGTAAGTTACGCAAAGTTGTCCAATGTTGCGCAAAATTGCATAAATTTCTGCAAAATTGTCCAATGATTCAAAGTTGCGTAACATTGCCCAATGTTGCAAAAAGTTACTCAAAGTTGACCAATGATGCATAAAATACCAAATTGTGCAAAGTTACTTATTGCACTAATTTAATGTATGTTGAGTTGGCCAGTGTTGCTCAAAGTTACATAAACAGATAAAGGTGCCTAATGTTGCACCGTAAAAAAAAATGCATACGTATACGTAAGGTGGCCCAATTTTGCACTAAGTTTTGAAAAATTATCTAATGTTGCACAAAGTTGACTAATTTGTGCAAACTTGCCAAATGATTCGCAGAGTAGCATAAAGTTACACACAGTGTCGGCTAAAGAAAATCATACAAAGTTTCAGAATATTGCGCAAAATTACATAAATGTTGCTCAATGTTGTACCTTTAAAAAAGTTATGTAAAGTTGCCCAGTGTCAAGCAAAATTACATAAAGTTTCTCAAAGTCACATTAAGTTTTGCAAAGTTGCCCAATATTTCTCAAAGTTACATAAAGGTACCCAAAGTTCTTAATATTGCGCAAAGTCAAAAATTGCCCAATTTTGCAGAAAGTTACTCAAAATGCCCAATGTTGCGCAATAATGCATAATATAGTTGCTAAATATACAAAGATGTAGGCCTATACATAAAGTTAAGCAAAGATGCCCAATGTTGCACAGATTTATGTAAGGTGTGCAATTATTTAAGGTACCCAATGTGCACAATGTTACATCAAGTAATAAAATATTGCACAATATTATGCAAAATTGCATCTAGTTGTGCAAAGTTTCAAAAAGTTATGCAAAGTTGACCAATGTTGCACAAAAATGCATAACATTAGGCAAAGTTGCCGAATGTTGTGCAAAGACACTGACTGCAAAGTTACATTGAGTTATCCAAAATAGCTCAAATTATGTTGCGCAAATTTCATAAAAGTTGCCAAAAAGTGCCCAATGATGCGCAAAGTTACATCAAATTACACAATATTACCCAATTTTACGCAAAGTTATATGCAAATTTCCCAAATGTTGAACAGAGTTGTGTAAAATTGGCTAGTGCTGGGCAAAATGACATACAGTTAAGTAAGGGCCCCCGGGAAGGGGGGGGGGGGCACTCAAATATGAAAGTGACGTACCTGTCTCCTACCGGCTTTCGAAATGTAGGGGCAATAGGTGAGAAATACATTGAAAAATAGGGGGTCATTCGGTGTAGAGGGTCAAAAAACTGGGTCTTTTCGAGCGATTTGTTGGCAAAAGCGAAAAACAGGGTCATTCGGTGTCAGTTTTTGAATAAAATAAGCCTAATTTTGACATTTTCGAAATCGCTGATCTTCGAAATTGTCTTAAAATTTTCAAAAAATCGACAAATTAAGCGTAAAAAGGGGGTCATTCGATGTAGGTTCTCGAAAAATCAGGACAATGGATGAGAGTCACCATAAAAAAGGTTGACTTTCAAAATAATAGGGGGTAATTGGGTGACAGCTCAGTGAAAAGGGGGTCATTGGGTGAGATCGGAGAAAGGGGGTCTATTGACAGGAGCATGACGCGTGCCAATATATGGGAGTGCCCCCCCCCCCCCCCGCCCCCGGAAGGGCCCTGTCAACTCTTCGTTTTTTCAGAAATGGTTTTTGCTCTGTAACAGCTTGTAACTCAGCAACAGATTAAAATTATATATTTCTCAGTAGAAGCAGATTTGCATACTGTACATCATGGTAAGGTTATTTTTGGACCAAACTGTGTAATTTTGACCCTATGGTCCAACAATCATGTTTTTTGGCCCAATTTTTTTATGGGAATGCTAATTAGATTTTGCTTTGGTGAAATTTCGAAGTACCATTTTAATTTTTAGAATCTAGAAAGCATTATCTAGGAACAAATTTCTCAAATATTGCCAAAAAATAGGTAAGAAAGTGTCATATTGTCATATCAAAATGGTGGTAGCAGTGGGATTTTCGACATTTTTAGAATATTTTTTGACAATATCTCAAAAACTATAAAGAAAAAAGATTTTTAACAATTGAGAAATGCGTTCCTAGATATTGCTTTCTAACGTAGGCCTTACAAATAAAATAGTTCGAAATTTTATCAACGAAAAATTTAGTTTGCTTATCCCTTAAAATTAGTGGCCAAAAACAAGTTCCCAATTTTTTTTTTTGCAGAGATACATAAACTTACGCGAAATTTATGAATGTTGCACACAGAAAATCATGGAAAGTTTTAAGGAATGTTTGGTGTTTCCTGTTACACAAAGATTCCCAATGTTGTAGAAAGTTATGAAAAGTTGACCAATGTTGTGCAAAAGTGCATAAAGTTAGGTAAACGTCGTGCAAAATTATAATTAAATTAAACTATGCAAAGTTGCCCAATGTTGCATAAAGTTACTTAAAGTTACCCAAAAGTGCCCAACGTACGATGGCTGATATATCAGCCATCGTACCAACGGACAAAATGACGGATGTGTAAAGTTTCATAAAATTACACAAACTGTCCAATTTTGCGCAAAGACATACACAAATTGTCAAATGTTTTGCATAGTTATGTAAAGTTGCCCATCCCAGTGATAATAACATAAAGTTATGAAAAATAGACAAAGTTACCGTACGTGAAGTTGTCCAACAGTACGCTAATTCACATAAGGGTACACAAAGTTACCCAATGTTGCAGAAAGTTGCGCAAAGTTGAACTATGTTGCACAAAAATGCATAAAAACAAATTGCTAAATGTTGTGAAAAGTTATGCTTATAAATGGTTATGCAAAGTTGCCAAATGATTTTGGACAAAGAGTTGCATAAAGTGCAAAATTGTGCAAAATTATACATAAAGTTATGTAAAGTTGCCCAATGTTGCACAAAGGAATGTAAAGTTGCCCGATGTTACGGAAAGCTACACTAAAATACTCAAAGTCACCAAATGTTGCCCAAAGTTATATAAAATTGCGCAAAATTGTCCAAATGTTGCACAAATATACATAAAGGTTTGCAACTTGCCCTGTCAGTGTTGTGCAAAATTACATAAAGATACTCAAAATTGCTCAATGTTGTAGAAAGGTATGTAAAGTTGCCCATTGTTTAATAAAGTTACACAGGAAATTGTACAATGTTACATAAAGTTAGGCAAGATTGCCCCATGTTGCGCAGGGTTACACACAATTTCTGAATTTCGCACAAAGAAATTGCCTAATGCTGTGCAAAGTTGCAGACAATTGACCAATGTTGCACCAAAGTTACATAAAATTACCCAAATGTGCCCAATGTTATGCAAAGATGTCACATTTTATACCGAGATTGTCACATAAAATTTCCCAAATATCACACATTGAGAATTATGTAAAGTTGCAGAAAAAATGTACAAATGTGACCGTCCAGCCCGTATGAGCAGTAAATGCCAGAAACTCCATTTTGCGCTACAGGTGAAAATGCATGTCAAGGCCGTAATTTGCCGAAATAGATTTTTTGACAGATTAACATTCCTAGTGCTTACTACAAAATACCAGCAAAGTTTCATTTCAAGAAAATGATAGGAAATGTGAAATAAATTTGCATACCTATTCTTAAGACGATCAACAGAAAATATAGGGCTTACTGATCTTTGAACGCGTTTATCTAACCATGGAAATAGTAGATTATCTACTATTTATGATCTAACTTATTATTTATACGTTTTACTGCCTGACAACCTTTGACTGACCATAACTTGACTTCTGGAAATCGTGTGAAGTTCATTAAGGTGTAATTTTAATCCTTAAACATGTTAAAGCATGGTCTCTGAAGATAATTAAAAAAGTGAAAATGACAAGAGCTGGCATTTACTGCTGTTTTTTGGATGGACGGTCACAAATATACATTGTTACGCAATATTACATAAAGTTATGCAAAGTTGCCCAACTTGCACAAAGTAGGGCCTAATGTAAAGTTGCCCAGTGTATTTTGCTTAGGCCTACATAGAAATATGATAGAAATACTCAAAGTTGCCAAATATTTGAATTGCACAAAGTTAGTTGCCCAATGTTGCGCAGCGTTACATCAACTTAAGCAAACTTTCAATTGTTGTTAATTTTGCACCTCTCTGGTTGCACAGAGAAAATTATGCAAAGTTTCAGAAGCAGTTGAAAGTTATGCAAAGTTGCCTGAATGACAATGCTGCGCAAACTTATAGGCCTATAGTCACTGCTGCTTCTGCTTCTGCTTCTGCTTATATACTTCTCAACACTCCAATTGGAACAAAACGAGAAGGGTAGTGTGCGCAGTGCTGAAGTTTTAGATGTTATGCTGTGCAGTTAGGTGTTTTAGTAGTTCTTGCTTGAAAAGTTTGCTGTCAGGTATATCTATGAGTTTCTGTGGTAGTGTATTCCAGTTCTTTATCGTTTGAGGAAAATATGAGTTTACCCAACAGGCTGTTGAATGAATGTTGGACTAATTTGGTATGTAAAAGTTTCCGGGGTAAAGTTACCCAAGTTCTCGGAGCCGCATATCCTATACCAAATTAAAGTTGGGTTAGAGCATAGTTCTGCGATCTATGGTTAGAGACCCTGGGAAGGGGAATCCCCGTGACAAAAATTCCGATACAGAGTGATTGCATCATTTCTATATTTAGCGTGGCGAGGCACGTGATCGTGCACCACGATGTAAATTTATTGTATACGATTAATGTGTTTTTTTTCAGAAAGGTGTTATTATTATTTAAATTCACAAAACTTTTTAACATATTATGAATCTTAGAAAATATAAATTTGTAAAAAAGTATATTATTAAGTTTATTTACTCTACTGAAAGTTGACAATCTAGTAAGTGGGATTCAATTGTAAGACTACGTTAAATGAATGCAACGTAGTTTACTCAATCAATCGCCGGCGGAGTGGAGATTTGTGTCGCTGGAAGAGTTTCACCGGTGAAGTTTTCGGTTACTTTTTGACGGTAAAACTTCGTGTTCGCATGAAAGTTGTAAATCAAGATGTTCCGTTTTCTTCAGGGCTTACCCAGAGGTTAGTTGTTACTTTATTTATTCCATTATATGTTCGTATAACATGATTTATGAACGTCAACCATTTGTCAACATGATCAACAACACAACATTTGCACTCAACTCGTGCCTCAGATTCTATATGAGGCACTTACGCTGAGCGAATTCGGCAACCTTGCAACAACGTATGTCCAATGGAGCTAGACGTACACGGCAGCCATTACGGTTTGACATTTCTTCCAATACAACGCACGTGTTCTCGGTGGCTAAAATTAGCCACCGACGTTTTTGCTATTTGCCATCCCTTTTTTGTTGGATCACTCATGT
>JXSR01S055892.1:65305-85551 GCA_000969725.1 Ophiothrix spiculata | reverse complement strand
TATTCATTGAAATGTATATTTTGGCGGCCATTTTGAATTTTTGGCGGCCATCTTGGAAAATTATTTTTGGGTCTATATCCAGAAATGATCAGGAAGTCAAACTCTACATCTGTGCCAATTTTCACACTTGTACCCGAAATGTAACAATCTTGCATATATGCTTCACCAATCTGCACCACTATAATTATATTATATCCAGACCCATCCAAGATAAGATGAACTAATTCTTAACAACTTTTGGCTGGTGCTACCTTAGACTCACTGACAGAAGATTCAAATTTCCATTTGAAATCGACTGAGTAAACTTCAAACTTCAAATCACCAAGGGCACATCACATCACACTGAAATCTTTAAAAGTGCTACTCTTATGTCAACCCTATTTACTACAAATGTAGTTCAAATTTGTACACAATCGGTTTACTTTAAAACATGAGCTTTACAAACTTGGTTTAATGAGCAACTTTTCCTGTCAGCAATTGTCAGAAATAGTAAAATGTACTTTGAAATTTTTTGGAAAGACATGTGTTGAAAAGATCTATTACATAAAGTTTTCTCTAGCTCAGTTGGTTAATTCTCTGACTGTTAAACATGAGCTGTATTGATCGTTTTGCGTTCGAGTCCAGCTGGACCTGAGTGTGCAAAAACTGAGGATGTGAATTGCTCAAGCTAGGGTTGCGCCAATTAATGTAGGCCGCAGTAAGCCCTTTGGCCCCTTGGAGTCCAGGTAGTGATTAAACCAAATGCTTAAAACTAATTGTATGCTCTGTAAAGTGTGCTGAGACCGTGTGGAATTACAAGTCAGGGGAAGTGTAGTGCACTATAAATCACCTGCATTTATTTTTTATTATTTATTAAAAGATAATTATGGGCACGACCCAATTCAAATCTGATATCCTTTTCTTACCTTTCTATTATCAGAGTTGAAGTTGTAGAGTCGGAGTTGTAGGAGTTGCCATCATCGGAGGAGAAAGATGGGAAGAAGGAGGAGGAGGAGGGGAAGATGTACATGTAGTGTGAGAAGAAGGAAGTCACAGGAGGAGGAAGTCGGAAGAGGAGGAGGTTTCTTCTTGACATTTTTTTATTTTTAAGATTCTTAATTTCATTTCAAGAGCTTACGGTGATGGGTCTTAGTTCTGTAGTCTATAGTTCCAAGCTTCATCATTCTTCTAATATTAATTGTTTGAATATTTCCCCCCTGTTATTACTCTGTAGCCCTTCGGAGCACCATCCAAGCTGGGTACAACACTCATCATCGCTCACCGGCTGCTACTCACCCAAGCAACCACCAGGAGGAAGTGAATAACCACCCTGCGCTGTCAACATTACTCCCCATTGTAATTGGCAACAATAGTTTCGGCAGGTATGTGAATCTGAGTGTCATAAAAATGGAACTGTTATGCCAACTTGTAGGCTGATGGCTTATATGTTATAACAGACCCAAAAGTATACAAGTACACTAATCCCCCTTTGTGGTCCTTTTAAAGGGGAATTTGACAAAATTTCAAATTTTTATTTGTGGATGATTATCACTTCATATGTTAGAAAATAAAGCCAATTACTGGATATAGGGAAAAGTTTGATCAAATCCTTCAGAAAAGTCAAAAGTTTGAAATTTATTTTGTTTATTAATTTTGGGGATGAGGCTATTTTCTAAACGTATTTATTGATGCTATATATCAAGAGAGAGCCAAAGATTTGTTTGTAAAACATTCCTTTCACATCATAGATTGCAGATAAATAAAAAGAAATTTTGAATTTCCATTAGATCTCATGAAAAGGCCAATTTTAAAATTCAACTATAGGGGCAGTATTTATCGTTGTCGACAATGATAATTAAAAATAAAAGTATAACTAAATATTTTGACATATAGGGTTTGACTTTGACAATGAAACTTTGCATGCTGTCATTATTGCCGTTAATACTTCAAAGGATGCAAAAATCTCGGAATGTTTTGGGGAAAATTTGGGGATGATGCTGAACTTGTCCAATGCCTTTTTAAGTTCTAAGTCAAATTACCAATTTGTTGGTGGAGTATGGCTACAACATTGTTCATCAACCATTTGAGAAGGTCGGAAATAGGGCAATATCAAAATTGTCTTCCTTTGTTTTATTACTTGACAGACATCACTCAAACGCAGATAGTGGTAATGATAATCAAAATGGACAAAACGATTGGAAAAGCTTTAACAGACATCACCAGTGGCAGTCTTTCAACGGCGGTCATGATCACTTTGAAGCAGTTGGATGGGTAAGTCAACAGACATAGAATGCATGAAAGTTGTGTTTACAATGGCTGCCATAATTATTTATTAAGTCATTTAATCTTGTCACTAGAATGTGACTAAACCTCAAACTTTATCTGCGATAATTCAAATTGTGGCTCTTGATATGGTTCTGGTGTCACCTGAAGAAACATTTCAAGAGCCACTGACTCACTGGTCACTGTAAACTCTGTATGCAGAATGGTGAAAATGGTAACTATTGCACAAATGACTGTTTTTGCCGTTTTGAGATTTGAGAGAACCTGAATATCATGTTGGTAACAAATATTTACTGTACTCCTTTGGGAAAATATTTGATTAGCCTGCAGAGAGCACCTGTTTGTGGATATGAAGCAATATATGTAGCTTTAAGCATCCTCCAATATTGGTCATTCAATATTTGTTTTATATCCTTCATCACTTCAGAGGGTACATCGTTGAGCTACTAACTCAGCAACTATCCTATTTTGTACATTTATGATAAAAAAAATATATATCCTTTAATGCTACTACAATATATGGTTCTTCCATGTCAATCTTTTTATGAGGATCTAAATTTGAATTTAACTAGTGTGATTTATAATTGTGTTCAAAGGAATATTCATTTAATAATTTTATTTCACAACTTTTATGAAATGTAAAAATCTTTATGTCAAGAACGATATGATCATATTTCTTGATAAATTCCTTCATTTTGCTCATTACTTTTTGAAATTCAATAAAACTTTACAAAACAAAAATGCACCAAATCATGCAGTACCGGTATCCAAAATCAATATTGAGGCATGGCAAGTTTGTCAAATTATAAAAGCAAACAATTCAGCCTTGAGTTATTTTAAAATAGCCCTGTATTATATCTAACATTATAGGATATTTTTTTCTTCCAGGGAACAGCTATCATTCTCAGCTTGCAACTCCAAAGAGGTTTATCCACCATTACACCATCAGATGACGACAAGAAAAAACATGAGGGCGCCAAACATATGTTTACATCCATTGCTCACGCGATGCCGATGCTGGATAAACTCAAGTCTGGTGCGATTCCTAGTGTACAGATGAAAGTACTGGATGAAGGGAAGCAAAAAGATGCAAAAACCAATGATAAAGCTCATCAATTTGATACAAAACAGGTAAGTTGTTGGTAACATAGCTCAGGATTCTTCAAAAGCCTAAATTTAAGGGGTACCGCATTACTACAGCTTTTACTAAAGAACCTATCTCTCAGAAATAACCAATTGTCATCATTCTTTGTTTTATCACCTAGCTTATCACATGACAAAGCACTATAGAGCCTACATGACCATCACTTAAAAAGTTTGTGGCCCATTCTACACTGTAGATGGCTTTTGAAAGTTTTTCTGAAAGAAATTTCACAAAGGATGATCTACTTCAATAGAATCCAGTGAGATAGCTTCTAACTAAACATCACACCTGATGGACTTGTGTTGTAATCTTTCAGAATTAGTAGCTTTTATCTGAGACTATTATTTCTTCAAAGAAATAATAACCTCAGCTTTTATGATACCTTGTGAAGTTTAGCATATTGATAATTGCAAGTTTGTATTCATTGCTCTTTTCCTACCATCATTAGAATACCATAATATTATTTGGATCAGCTTCCATATAGAACCACATATTTGTTGGTGCTATATCATCCCAAAAAAGTATGGAATGATATAATGGTGAGGAAACGTGTCTAGCGCTGCTCATAAAATAGAGTCAATAAAACCATGTTTCTTGGTTTGCATGGATAACTAGAATGTAGCTACCAAAATCCTAAATTAAAGGAACTAGCCTAGATTCCACTTAGAAATAAAAACTTATGGAAATGCTCTAAATAAAGTTTATAAGTATAGTAAAATCTAAAAAAAGTACAAAAATTTACACAGAAATGGCTCAAATTGAGAGAGAAAACTACTTGTAGGTTATATTACTATAAACATGTTCTAAAAATATGTAGGTAAAAAAATAATGGGAAGAATCATTCATACCAGAATCATGAATTGCACCTTTTTGCTTTATCATGAATTGCTTTAACTAATACTAATTCCTCTATCAGAGGTAACTAGTTTCTTCATATTAACATTGATACAGTCGTCTTTTTCATTTTGTCAGCATCATGAAACCAGTGAAGAACTTGAAGATGCTTTCCAGAGATTGCAGTCAGTGTCAGAAGAAACCGTGGGGATGGTTCATAATACACTGGGACTAGAAGAAGCAAGACAAGGGAATCTACAAGAAGCAGCAGAACACTTTCTGAAAGGCAGTTCACTTGGCTACTCCAAGGCTAAATTCAATATGGCCCTCTGTTATGAACAAGGGAGAGGGGTCTGTAAAGATTTAGACAAGGTGAGTAAAACACTGGGATTTTATTTCATATTTAATATTTTAAACTTGAACCAGTTCTATTTCTGGTTTGTTTATTCTGCAACCGTCTACATAGGCTATCCACACAAAGGTGTTTTGGGTTGTTCAAGCCCCCCCCCCCAAAAAAAAAAAATGACACATGTGCATTGGACAACATTTCCAAATTTAATCAGCAGAAGATTTGCATTTTATGTTTCATAATAACTGCCAAAAAGTGTGAAAATTTTGATCATAACCTTCAGAAAATTAAAAACTCCTTGTTTTGTTTTGCATGTTGATCTTGGGTATGAGGCTATTCTCTTAATTTGTGTATTGATGCTATATATGTCATATAAGAGGTTAAGTTTTGTTTGTAAAACATTACTTTTACATCATAGACTGCACATAAAATCAATTGAAATTTCAATTTTGCTTTGGATCTGCTAATGAAGCAAATTTCAAGATTTCAACTCTAGAGGGCAGTGTTTATCATCGTCACCAACGATAATTAATAATGAAAGAAAATCAAAATATTTTGATACAAAGGGAATGAATTTGACAATGAAACTTTGTATGGATCAATTATTACCACTAACAGTTCAAATAATACAAGAAGTTTGAAACATTTTGAAAAAAATAGGAATGATGTAGAACTTGTCCAAACTCTGCAATTTACAACATTAATTTCCCCATGTTTTTATAGGCAATAGATCTGTATGAGCAAGCAGCTACACAAGGCCATGCTATGGCTCAATATAATCTAGGCGTACTGTGTTTACTAGGAAGAGGAAATGTACAGCAAGATGCTACCAGAGCAATGGAGCTGATCAGGGCAGCTGCTGGCCAGGGACTGACACAGGTTAGTATTCTCAAGGGCAGGGCCCGTACCTTACCCCATAACCCTTCAGAAAAAGGGCATTTTATGGCCTCTTTGTGGTAAACAGTGGAACTTTTTTGTATTTTTTTTCTGGGGGGCCTTGCGGTTGGCAATAGATCTGTATGAGCAAGCAGCTACACAAGGCCATGCTATGGCTCAATATAATCTAGGCGTACTGTGTTTACTAGGAAGAGGAAATGTACAGCAAGATGCTACCAGAGCAATGGAGCTGATCAGGGCAGCTGCTGGCCAGGGACTGACACAGGTTAGTATTCTCAAGGGCAGGGCCCGTACCTTACCCCATAACCCTTCAGAAAAAGGGCATTTTATGGCCTCTTTGTGGTAAACAGTGGAACTTTTTTGTATTTTTTTTCTGGGGGGCCTTGCGGTTAGCATGCATTTTACAAGGGTTTGATTTCATAATTGTTTAATCTGTACTCTGGCAACGGAAAGGTACTTTGATTCAAAATTGCAGCTATTTACCAGGCAAGTGCTATTGTTAGCGTTCGTATAATTTAGCGGAAAATGTAAGATCCATGTTGCGTTGTAGTCATGTAACTGTAGAGCGTGACCAGAATGCAGAGTGGGCTGGGTCACTATGCACCCTTGGAAAAAATCAAGTACAGCATTCCTGAGCTGCACATTTGGAACACAATTCTAGTACATGTTTAGTACAATTGAGGACCTAGAACTAAAAGGGGGTTAAGTCACAAAATCTTGAAAATTGAGTTGTGTCAATTTCCTGCTACAGAATTCTCATTTCTACATTTTGTACAAGTTTTTTAGTAATTTGATGATCAGAGCATGTATAAGAGTCACTGTGAGATACAGCAATACCATTCAAGACAACTTAAATGATATGATGTTTGTGCCATTTTCTCATTTTGTACTCAATGTGACTTAACCCCCTTCTGGTTCTAGTGTCCTCAATTCTAGTACAAATTTTTGTACTATAGAATTGTACTAAAACTGTACTTGAATGATGTTCTAAATGTGCAGTTCAGGAATGCTGTACTAGAATTGTACTCAATTTTTACCAGGGACAATCATCCCCTAACTTAGCCAAATTTTTTAGAGTGCATCTGTACTTTCTTTAATTTATGGTTAAATCTATATTACAAACTGCTTAAATGTAACATATGTGATAATAGAAAGTTTTGAGGAAAAAGTCACATGGGTTGCCAGAGAAGACTGAGTAATATGCTTTATGATCAAGTAATATTACTTCGGGAGACGATCTGACATGGGTTATTGTCAACCCAACTGCAGTTTGCGCAGGTAATTCAAAATGATCCCACGAGCCCCGTGTATGTTTGAACGGTTGCTGAAGCTCCCAAGATGTATAATGATGCCACTGACATAGTGTCTAAGCAAGGGCTTGATCTTTGACAGCCGAATGATTAATACTTCATAACAAAAATGTTATTGGGTAAAATACGTCATTGCATAGTTAGCCATTTGTAACGTTTTACTAATGTAGTGTTCAATTTCAAGATATCTTTGACTACCAGGCACCGGCACCACCTATACTTAAGTAGCATAATTATGGATCATTTCTTTTTCAGGCTCAATCTTATCTTGGTGCACATTATCTTCAGGGTCCTCATCAGGATACCAGCAAAGCTGTAGAGCTACTGAAATTAGCAGCAAATAAAATGGTAAGCCTGTATACTCTCTTTTATCTTGGTAACAACATCGGGTTAAAATGAATCTAAACAACCAGAATGAAATAACTCCGCAGGCAAACCGATGTTGCTGGTTAAACCATTACCCTTCAGTTGGGTTGTGATGTAGACCTTGATGAAATAATGACTAACAACATTCTCGTTTCAAGTTCAGGCCCAGCAGAAATTAGGATTTTTGAACATCAAGAATCCAGCAACCACAATTTTAACTTTGATCAAGTGGAAATTTTGGAAAGAGATAGCCGGTGGTTTGAACATGTAGTCAAGGAGGCTATTTGGGTTGGAGCTGAACAACCATATCTTGACCATAGTGAAGGAGTGAGAGTAAACCTATCGCACATTTGGAACAGAAACATAAAGAAACTTCCTTGCAAATTGATGTCAGTATCAACACCTGATGACGTCACTTCCACCTAGCATCAAGGTTGGCATCACAACTCAGCTGAAGGGTGATGGTTTCACCTGTGATATCAGTTTGCTTTGCAATAGTAAATTTATTCTGGTTGCGTAGATTCATTTTAACCTGATAGAAAATGGTAAGACATTAACATGTTTCGGAATAAATTGCTTCAATCAATCTAATAAATCTGTTCTGGACAGTCACCATTATGCAATGATATCAAAAGTGGATTTCATAATGAAATAGTAAAGAGATGTTTTAAATCAATTTTAAAATTCATATAAAAAACTAAAACCATACCCTTGGTGGTTTAAGGGGACGGAAATATTAATGCGGTGCCAGCATCATGAGTACCACAAGTGAGTCTTAAAAACATAGTGACAGTCTTATGTTGCTACAATAGATACAGTCCAGCCATTACACTGCCTGTGCTGCCAAGTGTATAGTATTGTCAGCCATGCATATGCATGGGGTTCAAATTAGTGATATCACCTTGTTTAGGCTTTTGCCAAGGAAACCCAACTTGGTACTTGGTACCAAGTAAGCTGAAAGAAGCTTATCTTTAACAGGTCTCCAAGATGTTTTTTAAATTCAGTTTTGAATGCAGGAGGAAGACCGGAGCACCCAGAGAAAAACCTGCGGAAGCGAGCATGGACTGAAAACCAAATGCACATAAAGCGCCGGGCGCGGGGCTCGAACCCGGGACCTCATTGATGCAATGCGAGGTAACTGCCGCTGCGCCAACCCGCTACCCCATATATAGATATGAGTATACTCAAGTCCTGTCAAAATCAAACTTCGAGTGCAGTGGTTGTGCGTGGATCCAACATCGAAGATACTATATGCCACCAGTATCCAATGCTGGAAACAAAGAGTACCACTCTTTAAGATAAGATACGTCATCGACAGTAATCCTGATACATCTGATATGATCACCATGCTGGAATGAAAATGATGCTTATTGTGGTCTCGCCCCCAAATCTGTGGTGGCTTCTGGTCACAGAATATTGATGTTAATGAACTCCTAAATACTGTATTCCTTCATTTGTTTACAGGACAAGGAAGCATTATACCACCTTGGCGTGTGCTACCAATATGGTTTAGGTATTGAAAGTAATACAGCTAAAGCCGCAAGCTACTATCATAAAGCAGCGAGACTGGGGTATATGCCAGCTGTGTATAGTCTGGGCACATTCTATGAACAGGGTTTGGGAGGTAAGTGAATTAATTCATGGTCAATTAACTTTTAAAGCAACATGAAGCAACAAATAAAAGAGCATCCACAAAATTGCAAAGCTACAAGAGTGTGAAACGAAACAAGCAACAGACCTACAAAGCAAGGGTAGAAAAAATTGGGAGTCCCTGAAGATTTAAAGCATGTACAAAATACAACAAAACTCAGAATTTGGTGAGTCGGGTATGCTAAGCTTGCTGCAAAACTACAAAGCTACAATAAGTATGAAAGCAGTATAAGATAATATGGTAACACATGAGTGGCCACACTTTGAATCTCTTATAAAACAAAGAAAACCATTAGAAAAACAATGAGAAAAAGGTGCATTTGGCGCTTTACCTTACAATTTTCTCATTAATGTGGTTGAGAATCCCTGCCCTAAAGGGTACCAGCTCTCCTCAACACCGGGAAGGTAAAATGCATGCTGTGAAGGTGATGTGGAGAGAACGATATTAAAATTCTAGTGTGGTCTTATTGCTTTAGGTGGGCACTCGTGATTATTGCATACGGCTATGTGTCCCCTTTACCTTCTTTTTTAATTACCGTATGAACACTATCTCCCATTATAATTGATCTTGTTTATACCATGAATGTTTAATATTTCAATTCTATTCTTTTTAAACATGTAGGTTTACCAGAAAGTATGGAACAGGCCAAAAGGTTATATGAGTATGCAAGCCAAAGTGGATACCAAGAAGCAAAGACAAGACTGAAACAGCTTCGTAAAGAAGAAACACAAAAAGCACAAAGAAATTCAAAAACTGAACAAACTTTAAAACGTAACCAGTCACATCATACAATAGCCAATCCGATCCACACATCTGCCTCAGAACCTGTGCTGAGCAAGACTGTTACCAAAGCTCCTTCTGTAGGCGAAGAAGACTGTAAGAAGATGGCAGCTATTGTAAAGCACCTGTCGTATCTTGCTCTTTTCATGCCATATTACCGTACGAAACAGCGTGATGCAGTTGGAAACGACAGGGAGGGTGACAATATGCAAGTCAGATTTCAAGTCGGCGGATCTGACGAATTGGATATCTCTGGTCGTCCTAACGTGTCAGAGTCCTTGAATTCGGGATTGTCTGTTGTATCAGTTTCTTAAAAAATTGAAGCTATTGTTATGAATCAGGGTCTGAATCTTTGAAGATTTGTAGATACAATGTAGTTAGTTGTAGTTGAAGACTAAACTTACATATCTAACTATGCTCTGTGCCACATTTTCTTCGATGATGTAAGTAAATATCCAGAATGCAGGGCCCATATGTATATAAACAATGGGCCCTGAATCATGCTTAGATTTGTGTTTACATTGAAATACCAGAAGATAATAATAGGGTCCCATAGGGTCCCCAAAATAATGTAAGCCCATCCATTATGAGACGATAGATGACAGGCAAAACAATAAGATAAATCTTTCTCATTCTTAGTTACAAATTTGAGGCAAGAACAAAACAATACACATCATAATTTGAAAAATGTTCACACCTATACAAACATAAAATATTCCAAATCAAGTAGAGCACTATGCGTCAGATGTATGTTTACCTCAACATCACGCACGGTTCTACCGCGTTAAAAGGAACTAGCCTAGATTCCATCTAGAATTAAAAAATAAAGTTTAAAAGTATAGTACAATTCCCAAAAAATTCAAAAATTTACACACAAATGGCTCAAATCGAGAGAGAATTAATTTGCAATATATCATTCTTTGATGGTGGTGTGACTATCCTGTGTTTTGTAAATTTGTACCTCAGATGGATTTTCTAGATAAAAGACCAAACAAAGCTTGTGGAGATAATTTAATACATATTAAAAGAGAAACAATTTCATCAAAAATAATTTGATTGGCCATCACAGGTGTAGAAAAAAAAAATCTATTCCAAGTTTTCAAACTAGAAAAAATGTTTTCACACCACTTTTTTCCACCGGCGTAAAAAAATTAAAGTTGGTGAAGAATTGCAATTTTCTCCAATATTCCTCAAATCATGGAAAACTTCTTGCAGGTTATATTACTATAAACATGTTCTACAAATTCATGTAAAAAATATGTAGGTAAAAATTAGTGGGAAGAATCTAGGCCAGTCCCTTTAATGCTAAACGCACAGTCATATATTGTTTCATAATGAATGGCCAAAAGGAAGTAAAATCACACTCAGTGACTAAGAATTTTTCCAATAATTGTTAATTGCTTGAGTACACAGTTTATCATGCAATGTGCAATTTGGCCCGTACTCTCAAATTTGTATTCACTTTTGTATTTCAAATATTTTGTATTCCAATTTCCAACTACACAGAGATCTATTTTTTCTTTGGACCTCCAGATTGATCTCATATTTAAACAGCCTTCTATCATGATGAAAATATTCTCTTGGAAGATATTAGTTTTCAGTCAAATTATTCCAAATCTTCCAAGTCTGATGAATTTATGTTTGTCAACCCTTAATGTTAAATTTGATCAATGCATACTGCTATGGACCAGTTCTATAATTGACATTAATGCAATCTGGTATAGACCATTGCTGTAATTGGCATATTTTTGTAACTCAGAAAGAGGCTCAGAATTGTGTCATGTGATGCATCGTGACTGGTTCGATTCATGTGTGTTTCAGACAGTCACAATGCATCGCAAAATAAAATTCTTGGCCACGTTCTGATATTCCCCAGCAGCTGAAATATGCCAATGATAGGAATGGTCTATAAACTATGAAAGCTGGTTGGAAATGAGGAATTCTCAGCCAAGACGTATTTATTGATAAGTTTAAAGTTGCATTTGGCAAATAGAGAAAAAATAACCCAACAACACTCGCAGATACTTGCATAGGCTACATAATGTAGGCTATATTACAAGATTCTAGCAATTTATACTCTGTAAACCTTAAGCTGAATTCAGACTAAACGCACGACGCACCGAGCATGTGCAGTAAAAGATTTGAGGAGTTCCGATCAATCGATATCAAAACGCAACACCGAATGCAGCACCGCAAACCTAGTTGAGGAAAGCTCAACTTTCCATTGCGTTTTCATGTCATCGGCTGCCGCAGTCCGTTTGCGTTTTGAGTGTGAATTCATTTGCGGTGCCGTTTGCGGTGAAAATTATTGGAAACGCAACGAATTGCGTTTTGAGTATGAATTCAGCTTTAAAGTATGCAACAAGCAGCCAATTAGTGCACATAAACCAATATGACCATACGGGGAAGTAAGTTAGTCCGTATTTCTCGAATCATAACAATGTACCAAATCTTGCTGAATATATAAATGAACTTATGTTCAATGTTTGTCCATGTGTTAGCAACAAAATTAGTCTCAAATAATACCAAAATATTGAAGTATTCACATATTATAAAAAAATATTAATACGCAGTGATTTAGTCTTAATCAATCCTAATCAATCATTACAACTTTCTTGCACAATACAAAACAACCAGTTCACGATATTGTAGAATACAAGGGATACGCTACGGATCTAGTAACAGAGTTTGATTGCTTGTTGCATAGTCACTTCAAGGTTTATAGAGTATATGAATAAGAATTATTTGCCCTCTAGTTCAAATTATGTTGCAAAACCAAAACCTATTGTACTTATTTTTGTTTACTGGCCCGGGGGAGGGGGAACTCAAGTATAATGTGGCAGGCATAGCATGACCACAGTTTTTTAAAACACCCCCTAAAGGGTGGAAGGTTCTGAAGCCAAAATATACCCTTTTTCCCCTATTCACACCCTAAATCTGGATTTTATCAATACTGTTTTCACACGTTTGAAAAAGTACCATATTTCTTGAACTTGAATTGCCCCAAAATTGCTGTTTTTGATACCCTAAAAGGTGTCACCCGATTCACCCGTCAGTCCTCAAAAACAACCATAACTTTTTCTTGGTCACGCTATGCCTGCAACATTATATTTGAGCGCCCCCCCCCCCCATCCGGGTTTACCGGGTATTCTCAGTCTCTTTAAAAATCCTTGATAGGATTCAAGAGTATAGTGAATTATTGTGAACTTAACTTTGACATAACCATATGTTGTCATATTTCTCTTAGTGGCATAACTTGATTGTAATGTGCAGTCACGCTCAAATCCCATAACCAGTACTTTCATGAGAATTTTCTTTCTCAGTGTGTATGTCTTCAATGTCTGTTGGGTTAGTACTTATAACAGGGATGAGAAAGTTCCTCTTTTCAGCTGATTTCCTCTTTTTTGATCATGTTCATGTGCTAACATTTAGCTTTTTTATTCATTTTCAGCCCATTTTTGACCTTTTACCCAACTTTACGACGCTTTTCCTCTTTTTTGACAATTACCCATTCTCATCCCTTTTATAAGAATTAAAGAATGATTCAACTGAACAAACATGGGTGGGTCGCAAAAAGAATTGCACAATATGCAACTTTTATGTTTGTGTTAGTTTAAAACTGTTCTTCGAAACAGATTTATTCCACAGGGATTCAGAGTGGGAGTGAATGTCTTTTAGTATCAATTGCATTGTTCTATATAGTTGTATTATTGGTTGGAACTGGGTGAGTGAATATGTTCTCGTACGGATTACAAGGGGAAACGAATGTCTCTCATATGAATGTGTTTGGAAGTGCAGCGCAACTATTTTTATGTAATACTTTGTCAAGAATTTTAATTACATTTCTTTTGTTTTTACTTTTTCCCAGTAGAATATTGAGCTATCATGTCAAATATCAGTACTTCAGTATTTTCTGCTCACAGGTGTAACAATTAATCACACTCAGTGACTAAGAATTTTTCCAATAATTGTTAATTGCTAGAGTACACAGTTTATCATGCAATGTGCAATTTGGCCCGTACTCTCAAAACTCAAAATATTTAAGTTTCAAATTTCAGCTCAATCGGTCAAACCGTTTTGATTTTATGGGCAATTTTGTATTTCAGAGCCGCCTATACGTTACTGTGTAAATTAATTATGGTTACTATAATGAGACACATTTTCAAGTATATCTCCAAAACGAAACATAATTCAGCCGTGATATTTCACATGGGATATGAGAAAAATATGAGTAACATTTAAGTACCAAAATCTCAAAAAGTTTGAAAAAAAGTTGAGGCAATCGGACCATGCTCCTTTAATATCAACATATTTCAAATGATTTCCAGAGGTAAACTCTTTAAAATAAACTCCCTGAAAATCGTGTCCAAAATATTCTAACAGTTGAACGTCTACGCATCACTCGCATATGGGTAGTTCAAATTTCAAATCGGTGGACACAGCTCACACATGACGATTGTGATCTACGGTCAATTTTCCCCAGTAACAAGAACTTAGTTTTGCGATTCCGGTAATATTATATAACCAATATCAACTTTCTGCAGTGGTTTGCATGCAAATGCTGGATCCAACTCAGCAACATGTGGCAATTACAAAAGAACCCTGTGAAAGGGTGAGCTTATTTTTAAGAGAGTTTATCTCTAAAAGTTTTATCTTTTATACAGTGATGGTATGAAATAAATAGATTTCAAAGGTTCGTTTTAATCATTGCTATGCAACATTAAACACACGGTACTTTAAAATGTAATATCAAAACATTAATCAACATTGTTACATGATTTTAATTGTTACCTCTTATAGATGGTATGTGTATATTTTATTTTTTATAATTGTATATAGTTTAAACAACCATTGGAATGACACACAGTTATGAACCGCACAAATATTTTGATGAAGCTTATAAACAAAAATGTTGAAACAAAAACATTATTAATCAACGCACAATTAAATTGAGAATTAAATTGTCAGTCAATTGTATCCTTATTGTCAGTTGTGTTTATTTGATGACTGTTCTACTCTGAGACATATGAATTTGAAAGTTTTTATCGAAATTTTAACTGAAATTTAATAATATATCAAAAATTCAAAGGAAGGTGCTCAATCCGTTCATATCCAAGGAGGGGTAGGTAAGCTGTGAAGAATTTTTTTATTAACATATATGTAATTTAATTTGCTTGCTGAACATGTGGTAAGTTTCAAGTGAATATCTGCCCATGTATTTATGAGACAACTAAAATGTGCTGGCTGGAGGTCTCCAAAGCTTATTTTCTTAGTTCTAAAATCAAACATAAAAAACATCATGATGTGGTCACGAGTGCAGCCCACATCCACCTTTTATGTTTGAAGTCAACAGAGTTCATTTTGTCATTTGAGTGCTAGAAAGTGTGAACTGCAACTGCTGCCATATGTTACATTAAGACACCGTACATTTCGAGAGCCACTTGGATACTGCACTTATCTAAATCGGACATCATATCCCATGCTATTATGCATGTCCCAACCCAAACCAAATTTGATTTGAGTACCCCCGGCATCATATGGCGTTCAATTAATATTTGTGAAAAATGGCAGTTATTGAAGATTCAACTTTCTTGCACTAACATGATTTGGTGTAGTACCTAGGAGAGGGATTTTAAGGGAACTGCATGTCAGTTAATGATGGTCAAGTTTTGCCATTCAATTTTTTAGGTGAAAATGAAAACTCGGAAACCTCCAACTTCTATTCCTTAAAGGTGTAGGTTCTGATCACATTCTCATCCCCCAGGGCTCAACCAGAAGTATATAGTACATTTTTTTTATGTCAAGTTGAAGCCTATATTTTTGTGATTATAAAAAAAAAATTTCATTTCCAGATTCATTTTAGTTTTTGAGATATGGCATAAAATGTAACATTAAATGGTATACCTATTTCCTATGTATTTACATAACAGCCTCATCTCCAGAGTTACAAACTTTCTTTTACCTCTGGAGAGTAAACTAGAAGCAACCTAAAGGTTAAATCTCACAAGATGCATTGCAGGGGCCAGGTTCAAATTGAGTTTTAAAAGTTAATACACACACCTACACCTTTAATATAGAAGTTGTGGATTTACTATTGAAAGTACTTTAGGACCTTCAGTTAACATCTGCACAAAACAATAACTTAGCAAATCTTCATCTTTCGGCAAAATTTGTATTCAATTTGTTGCAATTTTGAGGTACCTGCAACTCTTTAGTCCTGTTTTCAAATTCAATAATGTTGCCGTTTCCAAAAAGGATGCTAATATTTTTGGTTTGTTTCAATCCATATGTTGTGATGCCGCTTTGCCCCAAAACTCATTAAATTGCCATTTCTATACCAGGGGCCGATTTCACTAACATTTAGCGATGGTCGCTAACCCCGTTTTGATCGCTAAACCCCCAAAACGATCGCTAATACCCTTTATTTAGCGATCATTTTTGGAGTTGGCGATCAAAACGGGGTTAGCGACCATCGCTAAATGTTAGTGAAATCGGCCCCTGATGTCAAATTTCTAAGGCCAGGAGACATCAAATTTTTTAGTCCCCAGTGAATGTGATGGGAATTCAACTACTCCATCTTTAATGGCCCTTCTAAGCTTGCATACATTTTTATAGGTCACATATCAACCTTACCGAAGTGCTTCGGTGTCGGGCAATAGTAGGCCCACGGTCTCCAGTCACCTTGGGTAGATATTTTGCACAATTGCTCGAATAAAGAGCAGTGAATATTTGTTTTATATACCGTATAAAAATATTCTTGACATTTGATAACTTGCGTAAACTCACTTGATAAAAGTGTATCCTCAGTTAAGCTTCCCGTGCATGCTTAGCCTAGCCTAGCTCTCGCCAAATTCCTACAGCTGGGTAAAAAGCACTATATCATGGCAGTCAATTCATCCATCAATTGTTTGAACTCATCCATCTGGTCAATTTTGTTATTTCATGAAACTACGCTACAGCAAGACGAACATGTCAGAACGTAAACAAACCTTCTCGGTCGTTATGTTTGTAAAAAAGCTGATATCACCCTGCGGTGATGTCACGCCAGGGCAATATCACATTTTTATTGACAAAAAATGCCAGGCTATGATGTCAAGCAAGAAATATACTTAATATTTTTGACAGTCTAATGCAGTGTCAACCAATCAAATGACATGTTTTCATGCAGTATATAATAGCTTATGGATACGGGGCCTAACATACCTTTCCAAAACAACAAGAACCACAAAGACAAACAATGCTTTATAATATAAAACTTTTATTTCAATTACTGATTTTTCATATCTCACAATTGGCCTTATATTTCAGTACTTAAAACTCTTTGTTTTTTATTAAACAGGATTGAATATTTCTGTGGATAAATTTTCAATCATAAATGTTCAATATCTTTTCCATTTTGGTCATTATGTTCCCTGTCAAATACAAAATCAGAATTAATTTGTTTGATGAAATGTAAAACACTTAATCTAACAATCAAACAAATGCTTCACTTCTAAAGAGAAAAGTTCCTGATGGAACAAGGGCTCACGTCACACATCTATGTGAAGAGCCTCGCAAAACAGTGTACGTTATGTGAACTTTTGGGCTCTATACGGCGATGTGTGGCTGAGCTTTAAATTAAACCATTGCTCCTTTTTTATTTATGCAGACAGAGCACAAAATAAATGTGTGCTGAAAATTTCACTTAACACCCTGGTCACACAACCACTGGTCACCGACTGGTGTCTGGTAAGCCGAAGGAAGTCGCAACGCCGGTATGACACCGGTGGATGCTTGCGAGATCTTGCGATGCCCGGTCGGACGCCAGTAGCAATTAGACCAGAACTGAAGACATCGTATACGAGCCGAGAGGTTTTAACTCGAAATTAAATTCTTGAGGCATGCTTCTGGCTTCTCTTGGGCTTACTGACAATGTCTTACATCGGTCCGATCGTTGTCCGCTAAAATCTACCTGGTATGACACCATAAACACATCTTAACCTCTCTGCAAGGTTATGTGACCAGGGTATGATTCTTATGAATCAAGAAGTTTCAATGAAGTGACACAAAAATAAAAAATAATACACCTCATTTTTCACAAGAGTGCAAACAGATTTGCAAGGAAGGTGTGGAATTAAAGACAGACAACAGTCAGGTTCTTCATAGATCAAGATGTAGCTAAAATTGTGCTAGAGATGATCAGTTGGATTAGGCTGTGGATCATGAATTGACCCTTAAAGTATTTTCACTCACTCTGCCAAACATGCAGAGGTAACAGAATGCTTTCTTTTTCATCTAGTGTGATGTTTTCATAATATCAATGCACTCTTGAACTAATGCTTACCACATTTTGCCCAAGTTAAGCTTTATAATTTGAAGTTAAAGGGACTGGCCTAGATTCTTCCCATTAATTTTTTACCTACAAATTTTTTTACTTAAATCGATAGAACATGTTTATAGTAATATAACCTACAAGTAGTTTTCCATGATTTTGAGGAATAGTGGAGAAAATTGCAATTCTTTACCTACTTTAATTGTTTTCGCCGGCGAAAAAAAGTGGTGTGAAAACAGTGTTTCTAGTTGGAAAACTTAAAAAATTCTTGTTTCTACACCTGTAATGGCCAAACAAAATGTTTTTGATGAAATGTTTCTTTTTTAATATGTATTGAATAATATCTAAGAGCTTTGTTTGGAGGTACAAATTTAGGATTTAGGAAACACAGGATAGTCACACCACCATCAAAGAACGATATATTGCAAATTTATTCTCTCTCAATTTGAGCCATTTGTGTGTAAATATTTGCAGTTTTTTGGATTTTACTATACTTTTTAGCTGTATTTAGAGTATTTCAGAAAGTTTTTAATTCTAGGTGGAATCTAGGCTAGTCCCTTTAAAGCACATTTGTTTTGAAATGGGATATCTTGATACCAACTTGGGTTCAAAATGGCAGTCAAAAATGATTTCAAAGAAAGCTGTCAAGAAAACTTCCTTACTTAATGAATGTTTCAATACAGAAGCAGAATCCTGAACCCAAAACACAACAATAACCCAAGTCCATCAAATAAAAATATCTACTGCTAAGTATAGCAACTTGGCAAGTAAATTAACTGGTGAAAAACACTTCAACAGTACATGTTTATTTGATTAACCAACTTACCCTGGGAGCCAAATAGACATAGATAAAACATGGTGTGTATGAAGTTTTCTTTAAACATGGCATATAATATATGAGGTTTTTTTTTCAATTTTCTCAAAATCAATTAAAGTGGTGTCATTATTGCATTCAATTATGTAACAAGCAGCAAAAATTTTCCTCGCCCTTCACCAACGTGGCCCGGGTTCGATTCCTGGTTGGACTAAGGTTGTGAATTTAGTTGTCGATCCATATTTGTCCTCGCAGGTTTTTTCCAAGCACTTTGGTTTCCTCCTGCACCTAAAATTGAAAATTCTGTTCAAATCTGTTTTTGAACCAATTCTTATAATATTGCTGTAAGTCCCTTGGGACTACAAGATATGTGGCTCAGTGCTACCCTTGGTTGACTCACTTCTAACTAATGATATCATTACTGAACCATAAACTAGTCACAACTACTTATGTGTGAACTCATCATTAGAATGTATACAGCTTGTCAAAAGACTCAAAATATTATTTCAGTTTCAAGGGCTTTTTGGACAATTTTTTATATAATATAGCCCTCCCTAATATATATTTTTTCATTTACCAACATTTTCAATCTGAAAATTGGGTCTAATTGTCCTTAGCTCTTTTTTGTTTTGAGCCCTGGTGTGTCATGGAGAGATTTTGTCATATATGTTGACCGTCTAACAGCCATATGCATGGTCATGATTGTTTCTGAAGGCTATGTCACACATCAACATATTAGGCCCAAGATATCTATGATGTACAAAGGTTGCACTCACTAAATGTATGCCTACCGGAAACTACTGTATCAATAACAAATGTATGATTAATGGATATGATTATTTTATAATGACTTGGGTAACGGATTGAGCGTACTACTAAGGAAAGCAAAGTAAATCTCATCTCACCTGATGTCTGGGGCTCTGTAGTAAGGCACTTAAGCCTATTGTATGCCCACCTTGGCAATATATAAATACACTGAACTGTATTTTGAGGGAGCTCATAAGCTTACATTCTGCCACTCAGGACCAAGCCCAAACTTAAATTTATCGACTCAAAAAGCGCAGACAGCCTCGTTAAAAAGTTTGTTCCAAGGAGTTGCTACTCTACATCTATGTTGAAAACAAAACAATACACTTATTATGTAAGTTAAAAGTACATTGGGCCCGGTGGGTGTGGGCTGCACTCAACTTTGAGTTACGCGCCATGTGCCACCAAAAGACCCCTATATTTTCTGTCACTTAATGAGCCTGTATTTTTAAAAATTTCTTGTCACTAAAACAACCTTTGTCACTCACAGACCAATTATTTTCTTAATTTGATGTTGTTTTTGAAAATTTTGCAAAATTCATCTGGTCATTTTTACCTGTAAAAACCCTAGTTTTTTGTGAATTTTGCCCAAAGACCCCATTTTTTGTACTTTGTCACTGAAAGACCCCTGCTTCTGAAGTGTTTGGTGACACTCGTACGTCACTTTGATATATGCGAGTGCCCTCTGGGCATTGGGCCTAATAGACCATATCGATAATTG
>JXSR01S055892.1:40973-63743 GCA_000969725.1 Ophiothrix spiculata | reverse complement strand
TGGTCCTTATATAGTTCTTCAAAAATGTAATAAAAAGACATGGTCACTGACTTTTTTTTTGGAGATATTAAGCTAAATTAAGCATTTTTAGCAATGACTAATACCTTAAGCACTGTACGCTTTGAGCCCTGCGCCGTCAGGAGTAACGCGCATGGTCTTATGCGTGAATATAAAATGACGCATGTGTAAGATCGCGTTATATTAAAGCGCAAGATACAGTATGCCAGAAAGTACGCTAAAAGCCTGGGATAAATACTTTGAAATTATGTCCAACACCGCTGATATCAGCTCACTCGTGTCGGACACCGTTTCTGTGCTAAGCCACCTTTAAGCATGTTGCCTTTTTTAAATGGTGGGCAACTTGAATTCATTTGAAGCCAATTCTGACGTGAAACATTGCTGAGGAAAAGAAATAAACTCTTGATTTTTGATGCTCTGTTTATTATCTAGATCAAACAATTAAGAATTCTATTAGTGACATAGCTTCTGACAATCAACAATCTTCGACCAGGGATAGGTACCACAGGAACTTGACGTGAAATATGTAACCTGACGACAAAAATATAAAAACACGAGTGTTAAATGCTTTGCACCATATCTAGTCCAACATCACTAACAATTTAGTGTATAGGTGGATTTTACTGAAACAATCTTTGACCTGCTTCTACATATAAGATTTTGCTGACTATCAACAATTTTTATCTGGGTAGGTACATGAAAAAATGAATACAGTTTGAAATTTAAAGCTGTGGGGGACAACTGATGAGAAACTTTATTATTGCTTTGCAGCTTATTTATGCCAAACATTACTGACAATTAACAATCTTAGTCCAAAAGCCAGATTTTGCTGACAATCAACGTCAGTGCCGGATTTAGTTTTGACAGGGCCCTGGGCTAGGTTAAAATTCAGAGCCCCTTGTGTGAAATTGTAATTATGCGACTCTATTGAGCCTTACGGCGTGCTACTGCATTAAATGCTGTAGCACTCCGTAAGGGGAGGGGGGCTTTAGCCGCCTATTTGAAGTTATAGGGATGTTTCTTGGATATCTGGAGAGCCTTTCAGGTATGGTGCATTTATATAAGAGGTCAATGTGCTCCCGTCATTTTAGTATGATGCATATAAAAAAGGATTCCGGTATCCGCACATTTGGTGTGTGGGCACAAGAACAAGATTGGCATCAGGTATTGGAGGCCTGTGGTACGCAAAACAAAATTGATAGTTTTTATGCAATGCTGGACAATGCCATTAATTTATGTTTTCCTGTAAAGAAAACTAAGTTGCATAATATTGACAGGCCTTGGTTAACCTCCAGTATCAAGTCTCTAATAAGCGAACGTCAAGCAGCTTTTGCCAAGAAGGACCTCCAGCGGTGGCGTCAACTTAGGAACATGGTAAAAAGAGCGATTGAAAAGGCCAAGACAAGCTATTATACTAACAGAATCAGAGACTCGCAAAAAACTGAGCCAAGAAAATGGCATAGTCAAATAAGATCTGTAACTAATGCTACAAAATCTGATCTCAGCATAAACATCCAAGGTATCGAGGCTTCGGATTTTAAAAACATCGCTAATGCCATCAATGCCAAATTTGCTAACGTTTCTGAGGATCTTGAGCCGCTTGATTTTAACCGTCTCCCCTCCTATTTGCCAGGTAAAAATGGTATCCCTCAATTATACTCATGGGATGTTTATGCTGAGCTTTCTAAGTTAAAATCGTCTAAAGCCAGTGGACCTGACCAAATTCCACCAAAACTAATAAAGGAATTTGCTTATGAGTTGAGTATTCCATTCTGTGATATTCTTAATTGTTCTTATGGGGAGGGCATTGTACATGTACAGTGGAAACAAGCAGTTGTTGTCCCTATACCGAAGCAGCACCCACCAACTATTGATAAACTAAGACCGGTATCACTTACCTCAATATTTGCTAAAGTTGCAGAAGGGTTTGTTACTAAGTGGCTGCTGGATGATATTGAGCACAATATTGATTTGCGGCAATTTGGCAATGTAAAAGGAGTTTCAACCTCTCACTATTTAGTTTCATTGCTTCATTTTCTTTTTCAGGGTGCGGAGAAGAGTCGCAACATTGGAACGGTGGTACTTACGGATTTCTCGAAGGCTTTCGATCTCGTTGATCATACCCTTCTTATTGGTAAGATCATTGACATTGGAGTTCGTAGGTCCATCGTTCCTTGGATTTGAGACTTTCTCCGCAACCGCCTACAGTGTGTTAGGTATAATAATGTCCTTTCAGATTATGTTGAATTACATGCTGGCGTTCCCCAGGGCACAAAATTAGGCCCGATTGGTTTTCAAATTTTAATAAATGATGCTGCCCTTAATTCTGCTAGTAAATGCTTGAAGTATGTTGATGATTTAAGTTTTGCTGATAATTATGATGGAAAACAGATCAGTGCTTTACAGGAAGACCTTGATAATTTCGCTAAATGGGCTTCCGATAATAATTTGAAATTAAATCCCAGTTAGTGCCAAGCACTCCAAATTGCATTTGCAAGGCAAACCCCACCACTACGCGACTTAAGAATTGGAACTGAACCACTGGCTTACGTCACTGAAGCTAAGGTTTTGGGTCTGTGGCTTCAAAATAACCTTAAATGGGATGTCCAGGTGGACAGTGTTGTGAAGAAAGCGAATTCCCGGTTATTTATGCTGCGGACTCTTAAACGCTTCGGTTTCACCTCAGAAGAGCTCAGTGTTGTATACAGCGGGTACGTCAGACCAATTCTTGAGTACGCCGACGTTGTTTGGCACTCAGGCATTACAGCTAATCAGACCATTGAAATTGAATCAACCCAAAAAAGAGCCATCAGAATCATAATGGCAGAATCATCCTGGCCGAAATTACACGTCCTATGAAAATGCACTGAATATTTGTAAGCTTGACACTCTTTCTGGTAGGAGGGAGGAACACTGTCTTAGGTTTGCTGAAGGGCTTTCCAAATCCATTCGAACCAGTTTTCTCATCCCTCCTACCAGGGCCGAGTGTCATGGCCGTCTCTTACGGAACAATAAGAAGATCTCTCAGTTGCCTGCCAGGACCAACAGATTTCAAAACAGTCCTGTGCCTTATTATGTGAATCTCTTGAACTTGAATAAGTAAGCCTGGGTTGATTCTTGCAGTAACTCCCCCTTTTTATTGTGCTTTTAATTCAAGGGTTATTATGTATATAGTTGAGATTTTTATGATACTTAATGAATAATGTGCAATACACCATGTTGAAACATGGCTTTTTGTTAGGAAATCGTGTAATTGGTGCAATTTTGTAATTTTTATTACTTGTTAATTTATCAATTTGTATGTATTTACTGTGCGATGTTTTAACGATATCTGTAACTTTAAATGATTTTTTTAAATTGTAAATTTCATGTAATTTGCAAAGCGTTCGGGCCATGAATATGAAATATTAATAAAATCAAATCAAAATCAAATCAAATCAAAAGGATCAAAAATGGTGTCATTTGGTACAGCTCAGGCCAATCATCATTAATTTTTTATTTCAGCAATGTAGTTTTATTTATAATCTGCAATTATGAGCCAAAGCAGATTTCCAATTTTTGGCGGGAAATGTTTCGTCAAAAATGAAAATTTTACACAAATTATATATGTGGCCGCCATTTTGAAACGGAGTGACGGATTTTGATTTTGATTTTATTTTGATCCAACCATATTAATTTTAATTTCATTGGATCAGTGTTACCATGGTAACCATTGAGATTTTTCCCACCTATGAAAATTGCTATAAATTTGGCAACACATTTGTAAGGCTATAACAAACAACTGGCAACACCTACGGTGGTGTCTCTAAGATGTAAGATTGCTTATAGTATCCCCTTTTCAATCATTAATTAAAAAAATATATATCATGAAGGATTAGTGAGATATTGGCTGATTAATTTGACCAACTCAAAACGTTCAAAGTCACCCCGGCGTTCAAAGTCACCCGGTTTACGGTACCACTCCCAACCCCTTTGCTCAGTCATGTTACTCTGAGCCACAATATAAAACCAGGATGATCATCCAGAACTGCAGAAGTCATGCAGAGAAATTATGACAAATTAATTGACATTGGCCTACTAAGTTGCAGGATCAGCAGCAGAGTACATATTAAACATTGACAGAGACAATGAATGATGAACTAGACCTACGAGCGTGGCCGAGCGGTTAGAGCACGGGTCTCGTTATACAGAGATTGTGGGTTCGAGCCCCGTGCCGGGCGGTTTTCGTCTCCTTGTTTCCTTGAGCAAGAAACTTTACTCTACTTGCTCCGTGGCATGGAGCATGTGGTCGGACAGTCACGTAAAGCCGTGGGTCCCCTGTGCGAATGCTCCTTCATGGGGCGCTGCATACAGTGTAAACCTGGTGAGTCTACGGTCTTTTGTTGCAAATCCGATAATGAAGCTGTGAACTAAACGACTTCCATCCGCGGGATTATGCGCAACATGAGTACAGGCCTGTTTCGCGATCGCGCTACTAAGTCTAAGTTACCCACGTTCGTAGTTTAATACAAGAATATATGTCGGTGACAGTCACCTGGGTTTTGGGTTATTGTGAGATTTTATGTGCATGACAATAATAGATTTACCTAACCCAGTAAATCAGATTGACCACTTGTGAGTTTATGTGAGAGTTAACCATGTTCATGTTGTGTAAATTAAGGATACATGCCTGACAGGTTCATACAGATTCCATTACAAATTTAAAGCTAGTGTTAATGCACAGTATATGTGCAGGTTCCTTTTGATTAAGACATTGGGAAATATTTCATTGAAGCAAGATTACTTTAAGGGATCACAGGTCCTTTAAGTCTAAATTGGGAAATGTTTTTGTGAAGGGAGTTTAAGGGTTCAGGTTTATTTGTTTCTTTTCGTTAACTGAAAATGTACTTGGGTTGTGAAGTTAAATGATCTAACCACCAATAATGTTCCCTTGGTAAAGATATTGTTTACCGGTTAACTGCAAGTCGGACATTTAATTCTTGTTGCATTGTTAAAGTCCCTTGATTGTAGTACAAAATTAATGCAAAAGTTAACACTGAAAGGGAATGAAGTTTTGGTGCCTGCGCATTGTTTAATACCGGTGATCATTTGTGCACATTGTAAGGTTCCATGTTAGTCATGTCTTGGAAGAAGTAAATGGCCTGTGAATATTGACTTCAACAAAAACCCGTTTAAGCAATCCCTCGCACCAAGTGTTGTTCAAATTCAAGTTCAGCATCCAGTTTTAGATTCCATTTTGTTGGCAATGAAGTTTCTGACAAAAGCAGTACTTGTAACATAACCATACTTTTATTAACCGATATAGCAGGTGGTCAGCTTCTACAATAAGTAAGGTTCTGCAGACATTTATGATCCACAGATGAGTACTGACAGGGGCGTAACCAATGGGGGGCCGGGGGGCAAATTGCCCCCCGGACTCAAAAAATCGGGAAGGAGAGCAAAAAAATGGGAAGGGAAGAAAGGGAGGAAGAAGAGAAAAAGGGAAGAGGGAAGAAGAGAAAGGGGAAAGAAAAGGGAAAAGGGAAAGGAAAAGAGAAAAAGAAAGGAAAGGAAGGAAGAGAAAAGGGAAAGGAGAAAAGAAAAGAGAAAGAAACCATTATTTCATCCAAAAATAGGCTGTTTTTTAGTTAAAATAAACAAATTTGGACGGTCAAACCTGGTTACGCCCATGAGTACTGAGAGAATGTTCAGTACCAGTTGTTATTATTACTTGTTATTTACTTATTAAAGGTGTTCAAAGTTTAAATCATTGTGTGTGTTTTTATTACCGTACTCATAAAGAGTGAAGGTTAATCGGAGCTTAAATCTCAGCGAAGTTCGAGGTGATTCCACATCGAATTCCGTTATAACCCGTAGCAGACAGAGGGCGCTGCGCTACCACGTCAGCTTTAATAAATCTTCACCCTCCGGTCGCGTTACACTATTATATAACACATCTATTGACAAGAATGGTTTTGTTGTTGTTTTTGAATTTGAAAAATTCCACTGCTCCCCTTCTTCTTTGCAAGCGTTTATGAAGAACTTCCAAAAAGTACGTATTCGTATTCTATCACAACATGTTGGGGGGGGGGGTCTTGGGTTGGTATAAAAATCCTATTGAATATTTTAAATTCATTTCCTTTTTCCCCCTCTCTTTTTCCTTCTTCTTCTTCTTCTTTTTTTTCTGTCATGGCCAAGGGCCCCCTGGCGGGCCCAACAGGCCCATTTAGAAATCCGGTGCTGACCTTTGCACCAGAGAAGAGGAACACTGTTTTGAAAAATCTAATCTGTAAAAAAATAAAAACACCAACAATTTCAAATGCTCTGCGTCTGATCTAGGCCAAATATTTAATACGGAGTAGCAGGAATGCAAGTCCTCCGTTCTTATTGTCCTGGTTGTAAAGTAAATTATAGCCTAACAACTCTCACGCAACGTTAGTTTCACGCTTTATTCCGTTATGGTTTATGGAAGGCGGACTACCATTTCAGGGGGACTACTACTTTCACATCGGCAATCAGCAATGTCAGTGTCATAGCCAGACTAATTGACAATCAACAACCTTTGACTTGAATAGACACAAAAGAAGAGGATCGATGTTTGAAATATGCAACTTCTGAGGACAAAAATTCACTCTAAATGTTTTAATGCTCTGCATCTTATCTCGACTAACATTCCTGACAATCTCACTGGACAATCACGGTGCCAAATGTAGACTTTGCTGCGGCCGTGATATGGCAGAACCACGTAACTCAATTTTTTGACATTTTGAGATAAAAGCAGTGTTTAGTATATCGAGGGCGCTATTTTCATTTCTGAAAGTCCCAGCTTATGAATTCATAATGTTTAGCAGATAGTAGGACGTATCTCAACACTCTTTTGAGTTTTTCCTCCCGATTTTTGTGGCAGAACAACATATGTCAAGTTACGTTACTGATTGTGGCATTCTTAATTTGGCAAAACAACGTATGTCTATAAGATACGTTGATTTGCCATTATAAAGTGTGTTCATTATATTATGGTGGAAATTAGAAAGAGGTGGTCTATTTGGTTTTATTTTCGTTTTAAAGCAATAAATATGCATACAAAACATAACATAAACTGTTTTAACATGCAAATACTTACAGAACATAATATAAACTTGATTTATTTTCTGCCATATTCAAGTCAGGATCACATTTAAATGGCAAAACAACGTAACTTTATAAAATCAGTTATATCTTTAAAATAATTTATCGTATTTTGGGTAAAAAGGTATATGATGAAAAATATAATCGCATCTTGTATATTTAGTTTGATTTTGAATAATATTTTAATATTATTCAAAAAAGGCAGTGACTCAAACTTTAAGTGCCTTTTTCTCGAAACGGCAAAATTGGAGATACGTGGTTCTGCCATATCACGGCCGGCTGGCAATCAACAATCTTTGACCTGAATATGCACCGGAGAAGAAGAATGATGTTTGAAATATTTAAAACTATTGAACCCTGTGGAAAAAAAACCACTCTTTGCATCTTATATCTTGGCCAACCAATATACTGTTAAATAGCCAGACTTGACTGGCAATCAATAGTCTTTTACTAAGACTAAAATAAAGGCACCAAAGAAGAGGAAGGCAGATTGATATATTTTTAACCTCTGCGGAAAATAGAAATACACTTCATATTACTGACAACAATTACAACAATTATAGACCATATCTATAATAGAGATACTCCTGCCGTTGATGGGGTAAATCCACAGAACCGGACGGGGAATCGGAACTCAGAACGATGTCAAGTATGATAAATACACTACTTCCTCTCGCTCTGTCAATTTTAGATATGGTCTATAACTTACCCCATGCGAATATGGCAGACTTTTTGACAAACCCTGCACCTTCACGATCAAACACTCTGACTAGTTTGATGTAAAGAAATCTAGCCTCAACCGTCATCCATGCCATTGATGTCAAAAGGAAATAGTGCAGTAAAGCAGCTGTAACCGTACAGATAACCTGTGGACAGGTCCAGTCTACCGCGATGAGGAAGACCAGGTAGAGTCCAATGAGAGATATGCATAGGTGGACTGTGATAGTTTGTGCTCTTCTTCTCAGCTTTCTGTAAGGAGAATCAGATGAGTTAACTTTGAATCATCCAAACTCGACCATAAAAGTAACACACTATGCGAGGGTATAGAAACAGGTCAAGAATTGATTACCATGCGAAGTTTAACCTACAATATTTTTTCTTCAAAAATCATCAGTCGATCTATAATTATTCGGAAAGAATAACTTTCTATTTGACTAAAACTGGAATCATCACTTTTTTCTCAGTGGTGGCTTGGTCCAAAAATCTCCGTATTTGTAAGAAAGAAAAGATTGAACTCACGCGTCTAGTCGAATGTTTCCGATATAAAAACGCTCAAAATCTCGTTTGTAAATCTCAGGGTTTGTCATACAGAAAAGAATGGAGACCGAGCGTCGAATCGTACAAAAAGGTAAGAATCAAGACGTTTCATCGAGAAATTTATGAGATAATTATCAAGTTTTGATAAAAAGTGACCGTTAACTTTTGCTGTCCATCCGTGTTGGTTAATGAGATATAATGTCACTTTTTTCCTACTAAACAAATAAATTAAACTTAACAGACAAATTGAAAAATAAAGTTAAAGAACATACTAACAAAACGTATTGGGGAAAAACACGACTTAGAGCCCTTATATAATAAAGAAATACTTACTTTGAAAATGTAAATAGAATAACTGTAAGCGTGAGAGTCGCAACAGACAGCCCGCATCCAATTTTACTGATATAATCAAGAGCTTCACTTGCGATGTGTTCATCTCCATGGTACTATGAAAAAGGGGCATGAAATGAAAATCAAATAGTGAACTCATGGCAGATCAAAATCAGGATTTGTCAGTATCAAGGAGTTTACATTTAAGTATATGTCTAGCCTTTTTATATTTCATATGTATTACGACTTTCATCTAGTGTCTCAGATATGACGAGCAAATAATCCAAAACGTTGCTGCCTATATTATTATATCGTCGTCACAATTAGTTCGACAGTGAGTGGCAACTGGCAAATGTTCAACCTCAATCTCATGATCTGTACTTAGATTGGTCGTTATCTATTTCTCATAACAGATCCTCAATATTGCTCGGCTCGACAAAGCAATCGAGATTAAATATCTTGCTCAAGGATATGATACGTGGCCATAGCTTGACCTTGCGACCCACTGATTCAGTCCTGCACGTGGTCTTCCACTAGATAACACCAGCTCCGCGGCACGATAAAGGTTACTTACCACAAGCACGGCAAAATTGGTGAGATGGTCACACTGACACTGATGGTTTCCAGACGGATTGTCCAATCCCAGGTATCTGCAACCCTTTGACGACCAATCATTTATTTGGAAGTCCCAAAATACACATTGTGGCTCAGGATAATGACAAGAATCCTATTAAAATGCAAATCAAACTAGATTGTAGCACATTTCCCAAAAGACCGACGTATAAGCTTGGTGAATAATGCGCTGGATGTATGATAGGGATCTTAAGATGACTTCTTTAATGACCTCAGATAAACCTTTTTGAAAATTTCAAGAGATAACCTCATATTGACCTTTGACTTTTAACGACCTCAATTAGAGCCTAATTAGAATAGGCATAAAATAGACATGGACATTCGTTTTGCACCAATGAGCCCATAGGACTGTCGTGGGTTCGATCCCCGGTCCAGGCGCTGTATGTGCATTTGGTTTTCAGTCTATACTCGCTTCCGCAGGTTTTTCTCCGGGTACTCCGGTCTTCCTCCTGCACTTAAAACTGTCACCAGATTTGTCCATCATAGTCTGCCCCCACCCAGGATATGGGAAGCTGCATAAAGGGTACATATTACAATCTAACTACGATAGGATATGCACTTGAAAAGGCCGCAAAACGCCTAAATGAAGTGAAATGATTGTGACGATCTACCTGCAGCGAATCATGAACAGTTTGATCTAAATGGAAAATCGCTATACAAAAAAACAGTTATTATTATATTTCAAAGTCCAAGTTTGATCCGTATTTTATTTCTTTAAATGACCAGATGTGTATAAATCTGTTTCGGTCTTGTTTCCACAACTTTATCTGGTACTTGTAGCAAGGTGGTATTGAGCTATATAGTAAAGATATCAAGAGAGCAATTAAGGATAAAACCTATTTATGGAGAAAATTTGCTTTTAGCTTCATCTAAAAACTAACGAAGGTGAAAACGGGATTCATTGGCCGTAAGCATGATGAGATATGCATGAAAAAGGCCTAAATCAACCTGGCTTACTGTTTCGGTTGTAGCGACTGAAAGAGAACAAGAAACATTATGGAGGAGGGAATGTCTTTGTACCGACATTGCTTCATTCAAAATAAAGAATGCCTTACATTCATTTAATACTCTGTTACAAGAAATCATCGTCGTCATATTTTTGTTCACTTTCACATACCCTTAACTTTATATTTGTTTTCTGGGTACGAATATCAAACGCTTTCTGTCCTATGCCAGTCGTATTACGTTCTTCTTCATCTGAATATGCCCGATTTTCAATTACAACATGGTCTATCAAATGTTCCAGTTCTGTGGAATTAACACCTTTAACAGTAGCAGTAAGAATAACCCCATCAACAGTAAGTTTTTGTTTTGTAGCTTTCTCGGATGTAAAAAGAAAATCGTTCCGATAGGCGAGGAAGATAAATCCTAATTCACCATCTGTCGACTTTTCTGAAATATAAAACAATATTTCGAGATATAATTCAGATTTCGTTGAGTTAAAAAAGTTGACAAATTAAGATATACTGCATTTGCGTTACAGAACAAACGTCCGTTGCCAATAAAGTATGGATATACATGTATTACAAAATCTCACAACCAGAAGATTGAAAATGGAGAATTGTTCACTAAGTTGTCTTCAAGATTACTACATTGTACCGTCTGAATTAAACTGTGCCGACCGTACTGAAGATATCTGAACCACGTTATCGATTTGTTTAAATGTCCCCAAGAAACTCTTGACGGTTATTGAACAAATCAAATACAACTAACTACATAGTGACGTGACAACCATCACTAAGTACAAAGCTGTAGTTGCAACCTTTATAAAGACTCCCAAAAAAGTATCGCCTCATCTCGAACAAATGGCTCCTGCGCCAATACGGAATAAGCAAACGTAATTTAAAGATTGTGTGCACAAGCTCTTGAGTTTCAGCTTTCATTTGACACCCTATTTTTGGCAATTGACTAAGAAACACCGAAGTTATGAATATTTGAAACCCTCGAGGTCGTTTTTTAAAAGTTGCACCGTACAAACCAGTAACAGAAGACTAAGGATCAATATGAGGAGAGTGAGTTTGGTCACAGAAGCGCGCGGTTTTTCGAAAGCATGCGTCACGGGGTTCCAAACATCATCCATCAAGATATTATTTTTTTCATTCAATGATTAATCAGATTCAATTGGTAGACAATACTAACCTTAAAAACAAATGGTGCACCGTTATTTGTCCTCTAATGTGGTCTGGTACTTGCACCATGTCTTTAATTATAGCAATACCTACCAATTAAATGTCGTTTCTTCGGTTCTTATTAATAAAAATGAATTAATGACAAATTACAGAAAAATAATATCTGCAAAGATGATGCTTAGACACCAATGACGAATGGTTTTGAAAGACCGCGTGCTTAATTGACCAAACTCACTCTCCTCATATTGATCCTTAGTCTTAATCTTGTGACTTTTAAAAAGCGACCTCGAGGGTTTCAAATATTCATAACTTCAGTGTTTCCCAGTCAATTGCCAAAAGTAGGGTGTCAAATGAAAGCTGAAACTCTTGCGCTTGTGCACACATCTTCAAATTGTATACGTTTGCATATTCCGTATTGGCATAGGAGCCATTTGTTCGAGGTGAGGCGATACTTTTTTGGGAGTCTTTAGTAGGAAAAGAGACAAAAATGCTTTAACCACTGACCTGTCAAACTTTCTACAATGGTGCTTGACAAGTATATTGAGGCTGGAGGATGATTATCAGCAACAAAATCATCCTCCTTAAAAGTTTTCGTCGTATTGTTGCGGAAAGTTGTGGTCGAATCTGACAGAATTGCAAATCCAATGCCCGATAGAATATCGGCCTCTTGGGGTTTGATTCCCTGCACAGCAATGTTAGAATCTACTATATGAATATCATCGCTCTCTTCTAAGCTTAATGAGACTTGGGTTTGTAGTGCCTGGACGATGCGTGAGGTGGTGTTGTTTGTAGATTGGGCTGTTGGCGGGACTCTCGTTTCTGCTGCTGCAATAAGGTTGCTGACAGACTCTACGACCGATCTAGTTACCTGATGCAGAGAATATTGAAAGGTAACGTTAACATTTAAGTGCATTCGGCAGTGTGAGCAGCCGCATTTTTTAAAATATATAGGCCTATATAAAGTTCAAAATTAATAAGTCCTCCCTTAATAACATTGGTTTTTCAAGAAATCCTTTTAAGGGTACGAGGAATCCGTATGCTCAGGAAAATGTGAATCCCTACTATTTTTCAATCATGAAAAGATAAATAGTTTCCACTGCCTTTGCGGGGACTCGAACCATGGATTATGGCGGGGGTTAGCCATGCATTACGAAGCGAGAGATCTACCGCTGAGCTATCAAGGTAGCGTTGAGATTGTGAACTAAAATCTAAAACATAAACATTAGAATGCCGTATTTTTCTTTTGTTTACATAAAAAAAATTTGCCACATTGGAATGCTCAATTTGTAAGTAAATTATGCGAATGCGTATATCAGACAAAATGTAGATAATGTAGATACTTAAAACAGGCAATTCACAGGGCAAACAGGGCAAACTCAGAGTCGTAATTCACGTCCGGATTTTCGGGCAAAACAACCCGGGTTTGTTACATTATCATTCAAAATCAACTCAGCATATTTATAAAATATTGTTTGTAATTCAATAAGAAGTATCAAGCCTACAATCTGTCAAAATTTGAAACCAGTCGAATTGTTCGAACATCATGAAATTATGAGGTTTCGGCGAAAAAGGGTCGGCGAAAAAGGGTCAACTTTTTCGAAGTAGTCTTTAGGCGTCATTTTGACCTTGATTATGGACGTGAAATTACTAGCAAAGTTATATGTATAAACTAGAGACTCTATTTAATATGTACGCCAACAATTGTGATATTCTAATGGGTGAAAGTAGGTAAAAACTTGCAGTAAACATGACATTCAGCCGAGCGATACGTTTTTAGGGACCGTAACCTTAAATGTACCAAACGTAAAATGTAGTCGTGAATGATTTAAATTCAATGTGCAATTAAATTTCACGCAACACGTAATTTTTTCCTTGAAAAGTAACCATTTACGAAATTTTATGGTGAATCAAAAGTTGCTGTTTTACTGCTATAAATATGAAAACTTGATGAAATTTTAAATGTATCTTAGAGTAAACAGTATTTAAATGGTCATTACCTCTGTGAATAACAGACAAAGGGACTTGTTACTGCACAAGGTTTACAAACACGACAAAGCGAGACATTATTCGTTCAACTTTGTAGTGCTCCACGTTCATATTGTCTCCTTTTGTCCCTATTCAATCTTATTGCTTGAGATAGTAAAAAGGACACGAAACCCATCGTCAAATATTGATATATTGATCGGGTAGGAGAGCTGCATTTCCTATACTATAACACGTGTTTCTATTCATTTTTTTAGTGTGCTTCTCTTAAAGAAATGAATAATCATAGAATTTGTAAAGTTGAATATATCAAAACTTGCCGTCGATAAGCAGACCGTATTGGAGGCAAAACATCGCTAGATGCAAGCATTTTCATGTACAAAGGAATTAAAAACTTTGGCACGAATTTTGGCCTATTTTTACTCACTCCCATGCCATAACTTTTCAATTGCGGACTAGCACAAAAATAATAAATTATTTTAAATTTCAGTTCATAAATATGCGTCAATTAGTTTGCCCAATATGAAGACACTAATCATTCTTGTTTGTGATTGGCTGATACAGAATCAGCCCGTGACTTGACACGCATGAGTTAATCCGAAGTTAATTTTTGACCCACTGAATAATGTCCAGCTGTAAGTGTTGTGACCGATTGAATGAACATTACCTATGTTTGAATAAACATCAGGTAAAGTGTAGGTGAAAAATGAATTTCTTTAATGTTGATTTATCAATCGAGAAAATTGTGATGGGGATTGAAAAGCACAACCTGTCAGCAAACTACACGATGCGGTACTTTGATGAAGTTTTAGAACTCCATGTGGTGTCCCCAAGGGTGGTGTCGGTGTGTTTTCAGTAAAAGTGGCCAACAATTCACATTAATTCATGGTTATCATCATGCAATACCGTATAATTATGATACGCTAAGAGCATTTTTCAAACCAAGATGTTATGGAAGTTTTAAAACATTATTTGCTTTGCAGACGTACATTCATGTTTGCATTTGTTACTCTTTCTACGTGTTCTTACTTGGTATTTATTCAACCATAAAGACCATAACATAATTGTGTTCATTCAACCAATTGCAAGTCTGTTTTTCTTTTATCCACACAAGTTCTTGTCATTGGATTCGTCATGAAATTTCATGATGACATCTTAAAGTGAAGGTTAGAATTTCATTCTAGCCTTCATTTTACAATTTAAAACAGCTTAAGGCTACAGTCCCTAAATGGGTGCCGTTTGGCTGAACGTCATCTTTACTGCAAGTTTTTACCTACTTACACATATCAGAATATCACAAGTTTTGTCGTACAGTCTCTAGTCTCTAGTTTATACATGCAACTTTACTAGTGATTTTACGTCCATTATCAAGGTCAAAATTACGTCAATAGACTTCTTCGAAAAATTGACGCCTATTTCGCCGAAACCTCATGATGATGTTCGAACGATTCGACACAGATTGTAGGCTTGATACCTTTTATTGAATTACAAATAATATTTTATGAATATGTTGTGTTGATTTTAAATGATAATGTAACAAACCCGCGTTGTTTTGCCTGAAAAACCTGACGTGAATTACGACTCTGAGTTCGCCCTGTTTTAGCTGTGAATTGTCTGTTTTTAGTATCTACATTATCTACATTTTGTCTGATATACGTATTCGCATAATTTACTTACAAATGGAGCATCCCAATGAGGCAAAAATTGCAATTTTTATGTAAACAAAAGAAAAATACGGCATTCTAATGTTTATGTTTTAGATTTTAGTTCACGATCTCAACGCTGCATTGATAGCCTAGCGGTAGATCTCTCGCCTCGTAATGCATGACTAACCCCTGCCATAATCCGTGGTTCGAGTCCCCGCAAATCCAGTGGAAACTATTTATCTTTTCATGATTAAAAAATAGTTAGGATTCATATTTTCCTGAGCAGATGGAGGTCATCAACCCTTAAAGGGAATAACTCTTTTCCAGAAAAATCAATATTCCTTTAGTAAGGACTTAATTATTTTCAATTGTATATGATAAAATATGAAAGAGCTGCAATTTATTAGTGAAAAATAATCAGTATACATTCTAAATTAAATTGATTAATTTCTAATCCTAAAGACTCAATTTTTAATCTCTTCAAAGACCTTATTTAGTGAAAAATCCATCTGGATTTAAAATAATTATTTCATGGATATCAAAATGTTTTTAAAAGGATTTAAAAAGAATTAATCTTTAAGATAATTTTAAATCTGAAATGATTGGTGGGGGATTGAAATTCAGTCTCTTGCAGATTTAAACAACAGGTGAGAATTAATAGCAATTTTAAGTTTACCTGATTTCGAATGGAAATTTTACAGTTGCACTTGCACTGATATATATTTCTCGTAAATTTTACGGGAAAATACCTATTGCCAACATTTTACCGTAATTTTTAGAATTTAATACAGTCAATGAAATGTCTTTATTAAAAAGTCTTATGCCCTTAGTGGGTTCGATCCTGGAACACTTCGTATACGGTGTACCGTCAGTTCCCTAGATACCTTGTACAGTGCGCTAACCGATACATTTGATCCACGATAACCCGTAGTAAGTGAATGGAGAAATTTAGACTCGCCGTTCACGTAAATATTGACGAATCTTGATGATTTGTAAGAGGAAAGTTAAGGAGAACTGTATTTATAATTTTCAATCAATTTCCATAATAACACTACTCGAAAAAAATACTTGGAAGGCAGTCAAATATAAAATGGATCCGGACGTAAGGCTCGTTCCCCGTAAGGCTGGGGTATTCGATTAGAGCACAGGCTCCAAAAATGAGGGGTCAATAGGCCGAATTCATAAAAGTAGAAATTGCTATTTCTATAGCTTTTTCTTGAATATCTATTCTTAAAAGCTAGCATTGACTTGCAAGAAAAAGCTTTCCCAAGCCAGCAAAAGCTATTTCTAATCCCTTCCAAGCAATTGCTCGTCTGGTTAGTAATTGCTTACATTTGTATTCAAAAAGCTGACCTTTTGCTACAACATGTAGCAATTACTTACATTTTACAAAGATCCTATATGAGGAGCTTAACACTGATATACATTCATGGTTTCTGTTATATTTGTGCTGCGTAAGAAAAAACACTGAAGTATACTAGTGCTGTGTTACTTATAGATGACACAAATCTTGCTATTTGTCGGAAACTGTGACAAATTGATACCGATTATGTGGAGTGACTTGCTGTAACATTTGTGTCTGAGTTTTATCACGCGGTAGATAAAGCAATTTCTAACTTCATGTAAGCAAAAGCTAGCCTGGCTATTGTTTGTATGGTAGCATTTACTTGTCTGGGTTGATCCCAGACAAGAAAAAGGTATTAGTCCAAGCTGAAGGTCGTGAATATGTTTTGAAGCAATTGCTAAGGCTAAATCTTTTTCTAGTCTAGCTATTGCTTTTTCTTAATGTCTTTTTCTTACTAGCAATTGCTAATTTTATGAATTCGGCCTATTGGGTGAGAGCATGATTTTTGGCATTTGGTGAGAGAAAAAATACAACAATATGAGGGCTCATTGGTCAAAAAACGAGGAGTTAACATGATTTTTGGCATTCAGTGAGCGAAATTTGGCGTTCGGTGAGAGAAAAATATAGACATTTATAAAGCTATTTCTAGTTTCTTGCAAGAAAATGCTTGACCGATTAGCAAATACTTGAAGTTGTATTCATAAAACCGACACGTTACTTATGACATGAAGCAATTGCTTACATTTTAACAAGCTCCTTGTTCCATTAGGAGCTTGCCATATGTTGATACAAGTCTACTTAATACCAACTTACCAACACTGGCGTCACAACCGGAGGGCAGGAGGGTGAGGGGGCATGGGGGCAAGTTGCCCCACTGAAGGCTCTCAAGGGGAAATTTCACGGACCCAGGAGAAATTAAAGGATAGGGGAAAAAGAAAGGAAAGGGTGAGAAAAGACGAAGAGAAAGGGAAAAGAAAGAAGGAAAAACAAGGGGAAAGGAAAAAGAGGAAGAAAAGGAAGAAAAGAGGAAGAAAAAGAAAGAGAAAAGGGAAAGAAAGGAAAAGGGTGAAAGAGAAAGGGGAAGAAAATGGATAACAAAGGGAATGAGGGAATGAGGGTAGGGAAAGGGAAGACAGAAAGAAGAGATAAACAGGGTAGAGGGAAAGACTTAGCTTAAAATCCACTAGCTAAGAGGGGCAAAGGGGCACGTTGAAAAAATACAATCAACAATACAGGCCTACACCAATATACAAGTGAGAGTTCTCTAGTGACTCAAAAGCTTCAGAAACCGAAAGCTTCCTGGATCCCCCCATCTCCTATAATTGCTCACGCTAAGTGGAGGAGGTGCCACTTTAACATCTTGACCTTTTTGCCCCTATCTCCAGTCGCAAACCTTACCCCAACCACACCCCAATGCCCCCACTTTTATTCAGTGACACAAATTTCACACTCATTTTCCACTTTTTTGATAATTGAGATGTAAAATGTCAAAAAAGTTAGCGATACGCACGAATCTCAAGCTATCATGTCAATTTTAAAAATAAAATTTACCATTTTTTCAATTTTATTTCGCGAAATCATACATTTTATAACAATTTTAGGTAAAAAAAGGGGGGGGGAGGAGGAAGGGGTAAAATTACGTCAGGGGGAAATTTTGGGGCTTTGACCCCCACCCCACCACACCCCCGGCGACCAACACCTGCTACGCCACTGTTTATGGCCATGGTCTTCTCTTTGACTTTAGGCTTGGCAACTGACTTTTTTCAATCAATACTGGTAATTGCTTGATAATCGAAACAAAAAGTGATTAAAGCTGTGTTTGCTCATCAGTTATCACGGTTACTTCCTCAATGTAATCGAAATTTGCATCTAATCTTGGTAGGCCTATAATTCAACCTGGTGGTCAAACTGACCACGATTACTGGTACAAGAAACTGACATTGGCTCCTACCATTATTTGCATTGATTGATTGAGCGAGCAAGTTCTTAAGAACTAACTAATCCGTTCAAGCAAAAGGTTTTAGCTAAAGCACAAAGTCATGAATGAGATTTTGAGCAATTGCTTGATCTTTTTCTTATCGAGCAATTGCTATTGCTTATCCCTTTTTCTAGCCTAGCAATTGCTATTTTTATGAATTCGGCCTATAGGATCTTAGTAAAATGTAAGTAATTGCTACATGTTGTAAGCAAAAGGTCAGTCGTTTGAATACAAATGTAAGCAATTACTAACCAGACGAGCAATTGCTTGGAAGGGATTAAAAATAACTTTTGCGGCCTTGAGAGAGCTTTTTCTTGCAAGTCAATGCTTAAGAATGGAAATTCAAGAAAAAGCTATAGAAATAGCAATTGCTACTATTATCATGATTATGTCGTTGATATGACACAGAACCGTTACCAACAGACCTCTACTGAAGTGTTCTCTGTAGCAACGATACCCTCTATGACATCTCCAACTGCATCGACCTCGGAATCCGTAAACACTCCGCCTGGTCTATCTGTTACTTCACCCAAAGTCCCCGCAACTTCAGCCACATTTTCATTTGTTAGAGTAATCTTAAATGGGAGAAAACACAATATTGGCATGGGAGGCTGTGATAGGAGGTCATTTAAAGTCAAATTGTTTCCAGGGGACATCATGAATACAGCAAGAACAAAACAACATAAAAAAATAATATCAGTTGCAGTTCCTTCCTTGCAAGTACCTTAAAATACCCGAGCTTAAATGCCAAAGTATCCTTGATAAACCTTTTAGGATCAAGATGCATTAGCCGACGAATCCTTGATAATAAACCTTTGAAGAAACAAAGATTGATTGTTATGTATTTGGCAATCCTGGACAAATTCCAGACCTCATTAACTGATCATTAATTGTGACGCGATCAAGGGGAATGAGTCGGATGTCGGCAATTTTCATTTTTAATATTTTATTACAATCCGATTGTACATTAGAATGCTACATTTTAATTCAAATTCCATCATTTTGGGTCACCTGGTTCCAGAGATACAACAAAAATTAGACCTTTCAAAAACAACGAAAAACAAAAGAATTCTCTACCTTTATTGTCATGTATCTCAAAATCAATATTCCCGACATCCGACTCATTCCCCTTGATCGCGCCAATTGCGTAGCTATCCCACTATTATAGTAGCAGACAGGAGACATGCAGGTCCGTAACCAGAAGTTAACATTTTTGATCTGCATTCAGATTTTAATTAATCATAACAGCAGTCTGATACAAGCTTGACAATGACGATAATCGGCTAAGAGTGATATTGTTTACCATTACCGATATACTCTGATACCCTCTATTCTGTGTATATTTTTAAGTTTGTAGCCTTACCCTATTTAAGTCATCCAATCCAACGCATGGGCTTTTTGTGGGGGCGATATTACTAGTTGGCTCGACACAAGCTGTAGAAATAACAAATAGCATGGTTACAAAATGTATTAAAACTCCTTTTTTGCACGTGCCGTTTTCACAATTCAAACGTCACATCATGATCTCAATGTACTGCATGCAGGTTTACTTACAAAACAGTATCTTGAAAAATGGAGAAAAATGGAGAATCCCTCATCTGGGTATACCCCCCCCCCAAAAAAAAAATAAACATTCAAAGACAATGTGTCGATGCTATATAAACCTTGGACAATAAACCCAGTTGACAATGTTGTAGAATACAAGGGATATGCTATGCATCTCATAACAGAGTGATTGCTTCAAGGTTTATAGAGTATAATAGAAACTTACAGAAAGGTTACTCCTTCATACGGTATCAAAACAATTCATTCATATGATAGCACTCCGATTAATTCTGTAACTTAATCTGCTCTTGCTTTTTATGTTCAGAAAATTAAAACTAACCCCTTAAGCATGTAAAGCTTAGAATTAATTTGCATTAAAAATTGGAAAAGAGACCACCATGAGCTAGTCAAGAGCTTTTACACCCGTCTACCCGTTTCCTCCCTTCCACATTCGTACAAACCACCACGCTCGCTGCGCTCGTCCTCCGAAAAATTACTTGTTGTACGTTTGAAGGCAGCCGGTGAACGCTCTTTCACGTTTGCAGCTCCGACTGTTTGGAACTCTCTTCCAAGCAGTCTCCGCAACTCCTTCAACTTGTTGTACTTCAAAAATGAGTTGAAAACATGCCTTTTTCGGCAAGCATTTCCTGATTCATAAGTTTGTTGCTTCTGTTTTTTGTAGTATTTTGTTTTAGCGCTTAGAGTTTTTTTTTGTAGATTTTGCGCTATATAAATGCGATATATTATTATTAGTGTTATTATTATTATTAGTGGTGTTATTATTATTAGTTGAAATCTGCACCGTACCCTGTAGCATGGAATTTGTACCGTTTTAAGCTTTACTCTTGAGGGCATAGAAACTCCGGACTGTGTGAAAATATTTTTTGAGTCATACTTTATTGCACAATTTGCTTAAATATTTTGACTTACGACTGACACTCAAAAGAGTTTGATCACACCCCAGGAAACACTGTTCTGTAGGACGTCCAAAAACACACCAATAATAGCCTGAATCATGCAGATCTACATCAAATATCTGCAGGTAATAGAACAAGAACAAGAACAGAATAGAACAAAAAGAAATGATAATGTATAATGATATATACAAATCTGTTTCTTTAGGATTGAATCTAATGATTCTTTCTGTAATAGCAACATCACAGTTAATGTTTAAAATCGATAATTTCTTACCGTTAACTTGGCTCCAAGCAATTCTGAATTTATCAATTCAAATGTGAAGGTAAATCCGTTGTTATTTGACATTATCACCGGAATGTCAGCATCTACATTGGCTAGGACAGTGCCGTCAGAAAGGAATTTGCTAATGCTGGTCTGCTTATATAACTGTTTAGAAATATAAAACCCGAAATTGATGTTACATACAATATCAGCAAACGTTAAGAGGAAAGCATGTTTGATACGGTATGCTGTGAAACTCAGAGGCGTATAGACGTAGGTGATGGAGATGGTGTTTGTTCTTTTAATTTACAAGTGAAGCTAGCGGTTTTTTCAAATATCAATTTGTTATGTACATACCATTATGCTTTCGTAATCACTAAAATCTTCTGGTCGTGTCACACGTTTTGAAATATCACAATCAATTGTAACATTTTGTCCCTCAAATCCAAACCTCTCTCTGATATATCCTATATGGAAAGACAGAAGAAAGGACAATTATAACTAGATTTTAAATTATCAGACCGATAAAGTTGAAACAGGATCTGAAGTCTGCAGGTACATACGTTTCGTAGAATCTAAACTATGAAAAACTGAACCATTCCACACAGTCTACACCAGAAAGTAGTTGAGGGTGTTGGCCAATACGTCGATCCTGGGTTTCCCAACCGGAAATCAATCTTTACCGAAATTTAATCCCACAATGCACTGGTAAAGCCCAACGATGCGCCCAAATAGGCGTGAAATGGATGTGCACTACCACCCATCCCAAATAACAATTCAAATCACCCGCTATGAATTGGAGCTAATGTCACGGCTTATTAGTTTTATGGGCAAAACTGTGTTTGGGCTAAAATTTCGGTAAAGATTGACTTCCGGGTGTAAACCCAGGATCGACGTATTCCATAGTTACACACTCTCTAGTACAGGAGTGTTACACTTACTTACGTTCGTTAGGTAACCGGTCATCAGACCGACAAATGTAAAATGTGTCTGACGCCAAGTGAAAGTTACGTAAATATATACATTGTACGGTGTCAAAACCATTGCAATCCAAGCCGTTTCACGCAGTCTCTGATACAGAAATATTCGAGAATGATCAACCAGTATAAAATACCGAGAGTGTAATTTAACATAAAGACGTTTTTCTATAAAATTCGCATCAACTTTAGTAAATTGCACATTAAAAAACAGTCGTATCATGTATCCTGGCAATTACGATAATCGCAAAGAATTTTTCAGTTGGATTAGGTACATTTTTTGACGAGTGAAAAGACACTTATATTCTTTCCTACTATAGCAGATTTTGAGTGGCCTGTCACTTCAATATAAGGTGATTCCATACACTCTGAGAAGTGAATGAATTTCCATTCATACAACCAATCGCATTTAATGGGCAGGGACAGGCCATAATAGCAAAATATTATATTCTTAGTAAAGGTAAAGGGAATCCATCTGCAGGAAAATGTGAATCCTAACTATTTCTTAAGGGGTTTTCTCTAAGAAAGAAATACTCCATTTATTTTCTTGAAAATTTAGTATTTGGTAGAGTTATTTGTGCTGATAACGAATCTAAAATAAAAAGAATAGGTCACCGTGCTCGTTTTTGAGATACAGGCATTT
>JXSR01S055891.1:180249-192793 GCA_000969725.1 Ophiothrix spiculata | reverse complement strand
CCACCTAGATTTTGGAAATATTTCAGGCCAATTTTAACCTCAACAAAAAATTGCTTGGTCAACAGACCCTATTTGAAAAGGTCTGTCCACCCATTTTATAAAACAGAGTGTGTTTCCCCATCACCTTAGTGGTAACAGGGAGAAGTAGGAAGGCGCTAGGTGGAAGTTACCTTAACTAATGTAGTCTGAAATTGGCAGACAATTATCACAGGTGCCTTGCAAACTAGGTCACTCAAAAACATTTCATTATGCATTTGGCTTTGAGATCCATGACTATCATTGCATATGTGGACCGCCGCGGCAAAAGGGTGCAGTTGTCGGCTCGTACATGTTGCTCCTTGTAGCATATCTGATGTTTGCTATTTGTATGCATCAAATATGCTACAATAAGCAACATGTAGGAGCCGACAACTGCACCCTTTTGCCGTGGCGGGACACATATATGTATCTGGTTAATTATCTTTCATAAGGTCATATTTAATAAAATGGTATAAAAATTGTAAGAATATAGACATAATGAGCACATTTAATTCATATGAACTCATTTATTATATGAATGTCTACTGAATAGGAGCTCTTTAAAGTGTTTTGTAGCGCTTAAATATGCTTTACATGACTTGAAAACTATGATTGGTTTAAGGACTGATCTTCAAGAAACTGCTGGAAGTCTTAAACGTAAGGTACCTCAAGGCTCAAAACATCAACTAGGCAAAATGCAATCAGAATGATCAAGACAAAACAAAACAGTTTTAACCAACCTCATCACTGACGTGTCCAGGATTTTTCCTTTCGGGGGTTGGGCTTAAGGGGACTTGCTGATTTGTGCAAAGGGCATAGTGTCAAAACTCATCAAAATTGGTGATTTTACATGATTTTTGCAACTTTGCAGGGGGCTTTGAGATCCATGACTATCATGACTTTAGCCCCCAAAGCCACCCCCTGGACACGCCACTGCTCATATACAGCCAATATGTAGGTAATCTCTGAGCCGAGCTGTCACTTGCTTGGTTTTATACAAATAATGAAAGCCAATATAACTCACTTAAAACTTTTTGTAGTTTGTAGTTTGTTTTTGTAGTATTTTAACGTCAACATGTGCTGGTAATACTATATTCTATAATACTATACTCTTTACCATAAAAATCAAATAAAAAAATATGTCAAAGATATGCTCTGGTTTTTGCTTCCAAGATTTGATGTCGAATACCTGACAAGTTTAACACTCCCAATGAAACTTGTATTAGTGGTGACTATGGCAAGATATTGCTTAAACTCAGAATGGTGAAGTATATGGGCGTAAGTTTTTGAATTATGCAATTGCATCCGACCTGAATTTCTCGTTGTAATATGATGAAATAAACTATCTTGATGAAGTACGAATGGTACCAATGTGTACTATATTTGTTCAATGATTGATTGATTGATTGATTTTATTCGGTTCCATAAAAAGTACAATAAGCAAAGATAGTATATATATATATATAAAGTAAAACAAGCACATTAAAAAGTTAACACATATTTATCATGACCGTAAATACAACACCATAAAAATTTCAAGTGAAGGATATAGCTGAAAACATAGTCCTTTCTGAGCTACCAAACATTCTGTGTAACAAGTCCCCGTTGTCCCACAACCCAGCAATACAATTCCAATGCATCTACCAATCAACAGCGGATAATCGGTGCTACAAATTACCAAACACCCTCACCAAACAAATTTGGTGAGAATGTTTGGTCACTCGAACACCAATCATCCGCCACTGATCAGATGATGCACCGGAACCACATCACTAGATTACAAGACAACAAAGACCCGCTACACAAAACGTTTGGTAGCTCAAAAAAAGTATAATCTGACCTTAAAATATCGGAACCAGGATAGCCCATGAAAGCCATTATTACAGGCTTATTTCCAATGGGGTCCTGATCAATTTAAATAGTGCATGCATTAAAACAATATTCCATTACGCATAGTGTGTAGATAACCTTCTAAAGATGCCCTTTTATAAAATGAGGGTGAAATTACTACTGACTACTTTTAGGTGGTATCCATTATAATGGGAAAAAGAAATAATTCTTAATGTACCCTTGAAGTCAAACTCTTGAGAGATTTTCCAACATCATAAGTCATATACATTAGTGTACTTATGAAACAATTTTTTATCATGTTTCTTATCTGGGGGTCTTCATTTCATAAAAAATAGATAATCTTAAAGTTATCATTTATGATTAATCCTATTGTTTATCATATGGAAACTTTTCATGCAAAATCTATATTTCAAATTCTTTTAGAAGTAAAAGGTCACATTAATATTAAAGCTAAGAAAATCTCAAAACCTAATCCAGACTTGTGATGAACCATTCAACTACAGCTTCTTGACTTATGAACAATTCAACTATACCTTCTTGACTTAGGATGATTGTAACTTAATGAAGTAAGGCTTTGGACAGCATTGAATACAATCATGACATGCGAATGAGTGCTATATTTCATTCTCACGCTTCTGGTCCCCCCCTTCCAGCATACTGACACAATCATTGTAAGTTGTAATTAAGTCCTTAATTTAGCCTTTTGAATTTAGGGGCTATTTTAGACCAATTTTAACTCCCAAAAGTAAAAAATGTAGATCATCCAACAGATCCTACATGAAAGGTCAGCCCACTTGTAAAACACGGTGTGGGTATTTCTATCACTATAAGAGGTAGAAAAGAGAAATAGAAAGGTGCCAGGTGGGAGTTCAGGTTAACTAATGCAATATGAAATTGGCTGCTAATAATCAAAGGTGCCTTATAAACAAAAACATTCTATTATGCATTTCACTTCCAGATAAAACCAACTGTTCTTACAGTTTCAATACATACTAGAGGGCCCGCACATAGTTGCGGTGGTCACCTTGAAATGACACCAGATGACCTTGGATGATTTTTGTGAATATTTGTGTGTTTGACCTTTAAATGACCTTTTGATCTTGGATGACCTTTTGACCTTAACTTGAGGAAAGGGCTGTCCATGTTTTAAAGGGGACCAATTACTATCCATGGTCCAAGTTTGTTCCAGGTAGGGTCAAGGGATCAGGAGTTATGACTGTGACCTCGAAATGACCTGGGATGACCTAAGGTCAACTTTATCTGGTTAATTATCTTTCCTAAGGTCATTGAATAGTATTAAAAAAAAGCAGAAGATGAAAATACTGAACAAATTTCATTACCATGAACTCATTATTTTTTAATTTTCTTCCAAATAAGAGTTCTTGCAATTATTTGGTAGAAATTAAATGCTCTATAACTTCAGCACAATTTGAATACTACAAATGTTTTCATCATTTTAATGTTTATCTTTACGAAACTGTGGAAGTCTCAATAAACATAAGTACCTAAAGACCCTTTTGTACATCAACTTTGCTAAGTACTTAAGTAACATCCAAGATCAAACAGGTTTAAGCAAAACTTTGATTTGATTGATGAAAAAAAACCAGAAATAGCATGATGTGAATTGTATGATAGATTAGATTTCCTGGTGTCTTAATTAATGTTATTTGAAACTTTATGACGAGTAATTTACTTCTTGTTTACATTATTTTGCAAACTCCTGATTAGTAGCATGTAGATGACTTTAAAAATTAATTATCAAGTATACGTGAGATGCGACATATGAGATGCTTTATTTTTACTAATTACTGACAGTCAGTGTTTTTCTATTATTGGTATACTGAAATAATTAAATATAATTCAAAAATAGAAACCATTGATAAAAAGTGTTGGACTTTTTTCTGGATTGTTATAATGAGAGATACATGTTTAGAATGGTTTTGAACAAGATTTGACCAGTTTTCAAATTTAACCCCTGACTTTGACCGTCTTCCCCTCCTGCAGGGTCCCATGCCACAGACTGATTTTGTGTCCATCCTATTGATGTTACCTACAGTCCATAGAACCCATCTAGATATGACACATTAAAATAATTTCTCGTTGCAGTTTTACCCCAAATATGGGGTTTTACTCCCTAGGTAATACAGTCTCAAGGAAATCAACTTTTCATTTTCTGACGATATAGCTAACTTAACTTTTTCATACAAAATTACTTTAACAAGTGTATGCCAACTCATTTAACCAAATGTAACATCAAAATCAATCCTTGCCAAGTGCCTGGTTCACACTTACCATTAGAACCACAAATAAAGCAATCGCAATACATTATTTAAAATTTGTAATGGCCCAACTGAGCATGAACAAAGTATGAACAGTAACCTGGTTATGATATTGTAACTTTTTTCTGTGAACAATTTGAGTGATTTGCAATTGAATTTGCATTGCCATTCATTAAGCTGTGGTGTTGCACATACTATTTAATAGTTCAGGTGCTGATCAACAGTTTTATGTCACAAACTATTATAGCAAAATATCTCAAATACTCAACTTACCTAGTTAAGTGGAATGCAGAGTTAAGTAGAATGAAGATGACAGCCACATGAAAAACAAAAGAACAAGTAAAAAACACAATTAAATCCTTGCTTTTTTAATATATATCAACAGACCATTCTTATTTAGATTGTGACAGCTTGATTTGATTATCACTTCTTTATAAATATCACAAAAGATCAATGTTATAAACTGATAAAGGATGAGGTAGCATATCATAAACTTTTTTTGCTAAAAACAGTTTGAAAACACCTTAACCCTAACTGATCATGTAACTTTTCTCATTTCTAGCCTATCTCCTCGAAAAGGGAAGGGTGCTGAAAAGTGTGTGTTTTCACCAGGATTCGAACCAGTGACCTCCCGTTTCCCAAGCGAGTCATACCCGTAGCAAGCCACCGCGGAGACGCTGCCCGGCCAGCGATTTGGTCCCTGCATATAACCCCCGTCTATGACGTATCGGGACTTAGCGCATTTTCATGATTTTCTAAAGTGAGATTTAGTGAGATCTGGTTCTGTTAGGGTTATTAAGGATATGATTGTAGAAATCTACTGCAAAATTAGTGTCAATCATTCATGTGATATGGTATGGTGCAAATGTAAAACATACATGTCCAGATGCAAAGTTTTATATTCTGTTTCACCTTTAGCTAAATCACGGTTTTAAGGCTGAAAACATAGTCGACCTCCAAACAAAATTTTCGCTACCAAGCATTTAGTTGTGATGTCACCAAATATTTGCCATCGAACTTAAAGTATGAACCGGTAACAACCATTTGCAATGTATATGGCATTCAATATATGTGCAATCTAGCGCGAAATTTTATTTGGTCTCAATTCGTTGTTGAAGTTATTTTATTTGGAGTGATTCGTCATTTTGATGTCACAACCAAATGTTTGGTAGCGAAAATTTTGTTTGGAGGCCGACTATGTTTTCACCTTAATTCTCCTCAACAGCACGGCTCATTGAACGGTCCACTTGAAAGCTGCAATGGTACGTATCATTCCTGGACAGTTGAAGTTTAGTTAAACCGTGGTTTAGCTAAACACCTTTCTGGAATACGGGCCACTATGTTGTAATGTAATATGTGACCCGTCACATCAAAAGGTACCTTAAGGGTCCCAAAATGAGGAGAATCCGATACAAAACATTCCAGTTGGGAAGTAACATGGCAATGTAATACGCTTCTTAGTACACTCTCGCTTAAAAGTATTTCCGCATAATTAAAAACGTTCAGAAACCTCCATTTCTTTATAACAAATTACCTGGTAAAATCATTAAAGATTCATACTAGTATAGGTAACTTATCAATTTAATATGAATAAATCTATGTTTGTTTTAATATTTAATCTTCCATAATGGAATCTGTCATTATGGAATAATCTTCCACAAAATGTCAGGTCAAATTTGTTTGGAATAAGTTTGTCCACTTTTAAATCACACCTCTCTGTTTAATTTCTGAATTTGTGGCATGATTAAAAATATCATCTCTTTTTGTTATTTTATCTTCTGCATAATTTGAATTGTTCTCTGTAAAATAATTGAATACTGTTTGTATATGCAGATTGTATGATATTGTATTTGTATTGTATAAACTATAATATTATATTTGTATCAATTTAATCAGGGTCTCATGAGAGACCAGTTTCTGTAACTGAATTGAGTAACCCTGAATAAATAAAGATTTACTACTACTTCCATAATTGGCATAGAAATGGCTGGTTTCATTGGCCATATACAAATACATGACAAGTATAAATCTCATTAATATGTAACTCAAATTTTCATAACTTCATTACATCGTAACCGGATATAATATATTCAGGTTATAAGTTTTAAAACAAATGCAAAGAGATGAATATTAACTCATTTTTTATCTACAGACGGAAGTCGTAATGTACATTACACGCCACATTTTTCAAAAGCAATGAATGCAATTCCGGAGTTAGTTCGATAATAGACTCGGATAAACGCCTTTTGAGATATGGCTGAATAAAGTCTTTGTGCGGAAATACTTTTGAGCGGGAGTGTACTTCATGTATTGCAAGCTTAAATGAGCTAATGTACTGTGGTAAGCCACTCACTTCATAAAAGCCAGGTGAAAATAAGTTGAATGCTCTTAAGTTGAGATTTACTTTTCATAACAAAGATAGCGAGGATTTCTTCCTATCTAATGAGGGGTGTCTTAGGATGCTTTGAAACACAACAAGATCTTGTTGTTCAAGGTCACTAACGCACAAAAATTTGAGACCATCTTCAATAAGGATTTGCTTGTAGGGACTTAGATTTGAAACTCAATGCTGATAAATTCTGTAATGGGATGGTTGAAAACAATGCAGATGTGCGACACATTTGTAAACATTTAGCTTTGTACGTTGTGCAAATCATCAGGGTTCCTGCACCTTCCGCACAATTAAATTCCATGACTTTCCATGACCAAATTATGAAAACTCCATGACCTTTTTCAGACAACATGATTATGCATCACTATCAAGGGTTATTTCTGTCTATCCCATACATAATTTTAAACTACAACAGCTACTGTCATTCTGATTATTTTTTTTCTTCTCCAAAAAATAAAATTCCATGACCTTTCCATGACTTTTGGCCACTTTCATCAAATTTCAAGATTTTTCCAGGCCTGGAACTCAAAAATTAAATTCCATGACTTTTCGAGGTTTTCCATGACCCGCAGGAACCCTGAATCATCATCTTGTTTAGGCTTTTGCCAAGGAAACCCAACTTGGTACTTGGTACCAAGTCAGCTAAAGGAAGCTTATCTTAATACAGTGCTACAAGATGTTTTTTGAAAAAGCAATCATGGACTGAAAACAAAATGCACATAAAGCGCCGGGCTCAAGACTCAAACCCGGGTTGTTGATACAATACACTAGCGGTTTAAAGTACTTCCGCACAAACACATTATTCAGCCATATCTCAAAAGGCGTTTATAAGGAAACTATCAGGAAACTTATTTTGCTTTTGGTCAGATACTATTGTGCTAAGTGTAAAATTGAGCACCGAATGGGATCAACCCCCTCATGTACGGGTAGGGGGCAACAACACAGATGGGTCGAAAAACGTCATTTTAGGTCAAATTTGATTTGACAACGCCTGGGTCAAGGTCACTTCACCACTCAAGTTGAGTAGTCCTGCGGAATGTGTATATGTAATAGAGTGAAAAGCAGGCGATTAAATATCCTGGTACGAAAAACGATCCTTCAACGCCCCACCAGTTTACAAAAATAGGGTTGTGATGAATGTGGAGTGTTTTGTAAGGGTATATGACAGATTGAAAACATCTTAAAACATTTTAAAATGTCATATACCACCAGGGACCATTCCACTTTTACCATTGCCCTATCTTTGTAAACTGGGTGGCGTTGATGGATCATTTTTCGTTAGCTTCCAAGCATTCTCTTGGCGCAGTCAAGCGTAACCAGGATATTTAATCGCCTGCTTTTCACTCTAGTTAACCAAATGAATTTTGCCAATAGAAACTTATCATTCTCTCTGTCATATCTATAGTTTTCATCAGAATGTTGAAAAGGCCATTAACCGATATTTAAAAATGATAAAGCGTATGTCCAATACTGTAACAATCCACTAGATATAGGTAGGTGAACATTTGACAATAAGTTTGAAGGCCTATTAATGTTGAAAACTATTGTTATTAACCTGGACAACCAAATAATATCCCCTTAACTCTATCCACACCTTCCAGTTGAGCTTAATTGTCACCCAAAAACTTTCGCTCGCCCAAGAGACTTTCGATCACAATATTTGCTCTGACTTTTTCCTCACAAATGTAGGGAAAATATTACAATGTTTGAATATTAGTAAGGGGCCACTTCAATTTTCAAATGACAGTTGACCGCCAGTAACCAGCAGTTCTGGGCGGTTGCTATTGTTCTGAACAATGGCACCCGCCCGGAACCACCGGTTGAGTTTTGAAGTGGTCCCTTAAATCGATGTTTATCTCTGTGAGCCAATGTTTTAAGACGTCAAGCCCTATCAAATTGAAGATATGATGAGGAATGGGGTACTCACATGTATAAGGTATACAGGGATTGTGCCGCTGGAATGGGCTAGTTTTTCACAAAAAATCCCTAGACATGGGGTCACATTTTTTCAAAAAACTGCTAAAATGGTATCAAAAATTTTGAAAATTAGCCTATTTTTGGAGCAAAATCCCTAAACATGGGTGCACTTGTTCTCAAAAATTACCCTTAAAGATGGGTTAGGGTTCCACAGTCCGAGCGAACCAAAGTGGAGTACCCTCCCCCCCCCTGCCTCCCAGGACTTTTCTAATGCTAGGTAAGACTATAGGTACAACTAAGGTAAATTCTGAAAAATCAAGAAACCCACATCCAGACGAGGTAAATGGCATCATGCTTAATGAAATATAGCTTACATTTATTTTTATTTTATTAAATAACATGTAGTGGCTATTTCATCTTTAGTGTGCAATTTATTAGCCAATTCTGGTGAAATACTCTTATGTCTATCCTAAATATTATCCATTGCATTTAATAAGCTGTGGTTAGCTGCTTCTGATGTGGTCAATACATTGGATGAAATCTGAACCACATTTAGATTTAAATCTAAACCACATTTAGATATCCAATTTGACAGCCCTGTCCAACACTGTGATAACACTACAATATATTTATACTCTATAACCATCACATAATATTTATGCAGACAAGAAAACTCAATATGTTAGTATCAGAATCAATACTGTGGGTGGGTACTCTGAGCTAGCCAAGATAGATTCCGAAATTTCAGTGAATTTTCATAAAAAGGCTTAGGCATAGGTGTTAGGGCCAAAACATAGTCGGCCTTCAAACAAAATTTTCTCTACCAAACATTTGGATGTGACTTCAAAATGACGATTGACTTCAAATAAAATAACTTCAACACCGAGTTGAGACCAAATAAAATTTCGCGCTAAATTGCACATGTATTGAATTGCCATATACATTGCATCAAATGTTTGTTACCGGTTTATACTTTAAATTTGATCGCAAATATATGGTGACGTCACGACCAAATGTTTGGTAGCAAAAATTTTGTTTGAAGGCTGACTATGTTTTTAACCCTTAGTAAGCACTAGACATTATTTTCATTTTAATATCATTTAGTAGTAGTCACCAATCTAAAGGCATTTGTCAACCACCCCCATTGTTATTTAATACCTGCAATTATCCAGGCAATTTTTCCTGTAATGTCTTTCCCAAATATTGTTTCTTGCATTACCAAGCGGTCAGAGCATGGGACTCAAAATACAGAGCTTCTGGGTTCAAGCCTCTGTCCGACCACTTCTCATTGTTTCCTTGGGAAAGAAACTTTACTCCAATTGCTTAGTGGTTAAGCCGTTACTCCTCTGTGCAAATGTTCCTCCTTGGTTGGGTGCTGTATGTAGTGTATAGCTGGTGAATTTAAATACACTTTAATCAGATGCTTTTGGACTTGGTTAATACTTCGGGTGAAATCTAAACCACATTTAGATATCCAATTTGACAGCCCTGTCCAACACTATGATAACACTACACTGTGCTTATATAACCTTCACATAATATTTATACAGACAAGAGAACTCAATGGTTAGTTTCAGATCAGAATCAATACTGTGGGTGGGTACTCTGAGCTAGCCAAGGTAGATTCTAAAATTTCTGGAAATTTTCATGAAAAGGCTTTGACGTAGCTGTTAAGCACTAGACATTATCTTCATTTTCATATTCATATCATTTAGTAGTAGCCACCAATCTAAAGCAATTTGTCCACAACCACATTGTTATTCGATTCCTGCAATTATCCTGTAATGTCTTTCCCAAATATTGTATTACCAAGCGGTTAGAGCATGGGACTCAAAATACAGAGCTTCTGGGTTTGAGCCTCTGTCCGACCACTTCTCCTTTGTTTACATAAAAAAATTAATACTGGGGATTTATAGAGCGCTATGCCTCCTAGATTTGTAATGCCACTCGGCCTCTGCACACTTTACAGGTGTTCGCTGACCACTGTGGCCCAAGTAAGCCCCACACCAAGCATCATTTTAGGTTCTGCCTGGTGACTTTAAATTAGTCAGATAATTTTGGACTTGGTCAATACTTCAGGTGAAATCTAAACCACATTTAGATATCCAATTTGACAGCCCTGTCCAGTGATATGATAACACTACACTGCTTATATAACCTTCACATAATATTTATGCAGACAAGAAAACTCAATAGTTAGTTTCAGATCAGAATCAATACTGTGGGTGCATACTCTGAGCTATCCATGGTAGATTTTTAAATTTCATGGGATTGTCATATATGTGATGACTCACCCCGAAAGGGGGACTTTGCAACAGAACACTTTTCAAGAAACAGATTAAAATAGCCAGTTAAAAATAAAGAAAATAATAAGAATTTCCAGCAGAATTTCTGTTGTAAAATTTGATCGCCTTGATCAATATCAACAAGTAAGGTGTCATTTTAAAGCTTAAAATGACACCTTCCTTGTTGAAATTGTCATTTGAAACCTTAAAAGATGCTGCAGCAGATGAAATGATAAAATCAAAATTGACATCATCTGCAAAGTCCCCCTTTCGGGATGAGTCATCAAATATAGGCTTAGGAGTAGGTGTTTAGCTCTAGACATCATTCTCATTTGAATATCATTTAGTGGCTACTACATCATAATCTGTAAGGAGTACGTTTTCAACAACTACTGATGTTATTCAACTATTACAATTATACTGTAATGTCTTCTCCAAATGTGGTTACTTGCATTACCAAGTGGCTAGAGCATGGGACTCAAAAAATACAAAGGTTCCGGGTACGAGCCTCGGTTGGACAACATCTCGTTGTTTCCTTGGGCAAGAAACTTCCATGGAATTGCTATGTGATTCGAAAATTATGCTTATTGTTGATCCACTGTGCAAATGCTCCATCTTGTAGCACTTCATGCAGTGTATGTTAGTCAGATGCTTTTGGACTTGTGACCTACTGTGCGAATGCTCATTTTTTGTAGCGCTTCATGCAGGGTATACCTGGTGAGTTTAATTATACACACTGTTAGTCTGATGCTTTTGGTCAATATTTCAGGTGAAATCTAAACCATGTCAAATTTTGACAACCAATACTATGATAACACTACACTGTTAAAAAATAACCTTAACACAATATTTATACAGACAAGAAACTCAATAATAGTTTGTTTTATATATATCAGAATCATTAATGCAATTGAGTAGGTTCTGTTGAAAAGATACTTTAACTGTAGATAAGCAAATGAATTATGTATGCATCCACAGCATTTTCTTCTTTTTTGCTCATTTCCAATGTGTTTTTCATAGTTCAAATAGTAAGGCAAGGCATATTTTGGCCAAATTGAGTTTAATATGAGAAATTGTTGCTTGCATTTAGGGTGCATCACTTCCTAGACCTGTAAAAATAAAGCCAATGCCAGTGAGAACCACCAAAATTCACAACTTGGGTGTGTGGTTTTTTTTCCCGCACAAATTATAGCACTTTTGCACATTAGGCATCCAAAATATACTAAATTAAGGTGAGAAATAAGTTGAATAGAGCGTTATAACAAGAGCTAGCCCTGGTTTCAGAAATACCAGAGTCAATAACGCCATTGAGTAGGTTCTGTTGAAAAGATATTTTAACTGTAGATAAGTAAAAAAATTGCACGTGATTTATAGTGCACTACGCCTCCCCTGACTTCCACGCGACCTCAGCACACTTTACAGAGCATATACAATTTGTTCTAATCATTGGGTTAAATCACTACCTGGACTCCCTGGGGCCAAAGGGCTTACTGCGACTTATATTAATTGGCGCAACCCTAGCTTGAGCAATTCAAACCCTCATAGAATATACAGCTTTCGCACACTCAGCTCCAGCTGGGCTCTAACGCGAAACGATCAATAGCTCATGTTTTAACAGTCCAAAATATAATCAACTGAGCTAGCGAGAAGTAAGTAAAAATAAAGCCAATGCCTGGAAGAACCACCAAAATTCACAACTTGGGTGTGTGGTTTTTTTTCCCGCACAAATTATAGCACTTTTGCACATTAGGCATCCAAAATATACTAAATTAAGGTGAGAAATAAGTTGAATAGAGCGTTAT
>JXSR01S055891.1:56619-68660 GCA_000969725.1 Ophiothrix spiculata | reverse complement strand
GGCAAGAAACTTTACTCTACTTGCTCCGTGGTCGGACAGTCACGTAAAGCCGTGGGTCCCCTGTGCGAATGCTCCTTCATGGGGCGCTGCATACATGTGTATACCTGGTGAGTCTATATGTATTTTACAAACTCATTAATATTCACGTTAACCATCAATTCGAATCGGTCGATTCGATATTTAACGGTATACTATCGTATAGAGGAAATCTCGCGACCTCCCGACTCACTGTAATCCAATTATAGGAATATATGGTCTTTCATATAATTTATATAATTTTATGCTAAGTAATGATTTTCTCATTTTCTTCTATATTTCAGATGCATATGAGAATTTTTACTTGTTCGATCGTTCAAGCTAACTTGACTATTCACGAAAAATGACATTTGCAATAAATATAGTACTCCTACTGCTCTATCATATTTATTCTTCACGAGGCCAAGAAGGTAATTAGTGCATGACTCACTCTTCACAAATATCATTACAAGTTTTTGTAGTACTAACAATGACAACATTCGAATTTCCAACATACATGTACTTCATGCATGTTTCACTGAGACGCCATTGTCACAAATATTTGTTTGCAATTCAGTGAACAGATCAAGATAGATGTTCAAAGGCTGGATCACAATAAGATGATGACCAACGTTAGGTGATAAATGTAAAAAAAAAAGTTATTTGCAAAAGCGATAATTGTTGACGGGTGCACTGTTAGAAAATTGTCCATAAATTTACAGAATTTCTGGCAGCAGAATTTCCAGACTTTTTAGGGTAAATGTACAGAATGTCTGTCAATTAACGGAACTTTAACAGTAATTTTACAGACATTTGTCTCATATTATGGAAAAAATGTGTATCTTAACAGAATTGTCCGTGGTTACAACCTTCATCGTAAGCACGACAGCAGTAAAGAACGAAAGGATGCAAATACCCCGTCAACATTCGTCACCTAATGACAACCCCCCCCCCCCACCGTAAGCCAACGTCACATCAGTGGTTTGAATCTTGTTCCTTGCCGGTGTAATGAAATACAGCGTCCGTGTGACTGAGCGTCCTAGCTACTATACACAATTGTGTAGAACGTATACTTGTACATGTGCAATCAATAAATTGATTGCGACTTATTCCGTGTATTTCAAAAGGACCCGAACTCTTGGTTATGAGAGACACTCAGTCTCATTACACCGGTGTAGCAAGAATGTAAGTCCCCCGTTCTTATTGTCCGGGTTGTACTGTAAAGTATAGGCTAACAACTCTCACGCACTATTAGTTTCACGCTTTATTCCGTTATAGTCTATGGAAGGCGGACTACCATTTCAGGTGGACTACGATTACTTTGACACCGGTAATTTGTCGGTAGCGGTCATAGAAATAAAACTAGACAATGGCTATATCACTCGTCAACCTGGAAAAAATCGAGAAAAATTCTAACATCATTTGGAACATCATTCGAGTACACTCTTAAGTACAATTCTAGTACAAAAATTCGGATTGCTATTCTAATTTACATTACAACGCATATTTGAAGAGGAGAAATATATATTAAGGCTCTTTCCAGTGAAAATGAAACTTTTTTTGACTTCAAGCAAAAAATCAACTTTTTTATTCGACTACATAAGCAAGTTTTTCAGTCATACGTTCGTTACTTGGTACGTGAAAAGTATTTTCTAATCAGAAATTGTAAAGATTTTCTATCCGTGCATGAATGAGCACATGCTTTAATTCAAAAATGTCACAAATGGTGCCAAAATGTTACAACAAAATGTCACAAACGTTACCAAACAAAACATTGCCTAAAAAAGAAATCTTGACGTTAGAATTCCACACCACTTTTATGAAATAAATATTTATAAGTATGTTATCAATCATTTGTAAAAAGCGCAATAAAAAATTCACTAACATGTCAGACAATTTTTACTTTGAAGTAATTTGGAGCAAAAACCATTTCCGTGCGATGTCACAAACGTTATCGAACGTTACATGAACTTTATTCAGTATTTTGGCAATTATTTCATTCTTTAAATACCTACATGTCTTGATTCCTCCAGTGAGCACCATTATCAATAACAAACTCGTGCATATTTATAATGTTTATGCTAGGTTCTCTAATCATTTAAAAGTTAAATTTTTCAAGTCACAAACGTGACGTCCTTTTTTGGTCCTCAAATCATACACTTAAATGTTTTGTTTATATCCAAGGAATAGAATGTTACACGCAGCCAACAGGAACAGACTACAGGGGTCACGTGTCAGTTACAATTTCGGGCAGACAGTGTCAGCGATGGACATCGCAATCACCACACGAACCCGTGACCCTTACAAACTATCCTTACAAGGGTCTGGGTCCTCACAACTACTGCCGAAATCCTGATGGTTCACCATGGGTTTGGTGCTACACGACAGACCCTACTAAACGCTTTGAACAATGCATTATTGGCGTGCCTAACGCTGTCTGTGATAGAGGTAGGTGGCTGTTTTCAAAGAGAGACACGTAAAGAAATCGATAACGTAGTTTTTTGTTTTTTTTATTCATTTATCATATATTTCAACTAGTCGGAACATTATTCTTTTTCTCCACTGATCTAAAACATTTCGATAATTCCACATTATATGCATTTATCTGTGCACCTATGTAGCCTACTCTATCTATAATTTCCAGGCATCAAGTAGAAAATATAGGAGCCAGATACCTGCGAACTGGTTTTCCGATCAGTACAGATAACGGCAAGCTGTTGCCGATTACGATTAGGTTTCTTGCCTCCCCTCGAACGATAGGGAAGGATAGTATAATTACTTGATTTCAAATAATATTTGGATAAAAAATGTTTCGAATAGAGTCATAATGGGTAACAATAAAAGTCATCTGCTTATTCATTTTGCTTTGATATATATAAAAAAATATAGAAAGTTCCCTTTTTAAGAACAACATGAGGCGGTATTCTCTTCATCACATACCATATTTTGATATTTATAGGCCTTTATTATTCATATTAAATTCGTGTAGGAACTGAATGCTACACAAATCCAAATGGCGTCGATTACAGAGGCCAAGTGTCCTATACGGTTTCGGGTAAAGTGTGTCAGCATTGGACTTCGCAGTCTCCACAGGAACACAATTATTTACCAGAGCGTTACCCTTATGGAGGCTTAGGTGGTCACAACTATTGTCGTAACCCGAATGCACAAGCTGAACCAAGGACATGGTGTTTTACAACCGACTCGAACACACGATGGGAGTATTGTGATATTGGAACAGAGGCGACGAGCTGCAGCAAAGGTTTATACTTATTAAATTTGTTACGCTTAAAAGAGCAAAATGCAAATCTCATGTACAATAGACACATATTAGACCAAGTGTACTTTAGGTCCCATCCAGAATTGTAGGGTTAGTGTTAGGGTTAGGTTTAATTTAGGGTTAGGGTTAGGGTGTAGTGTTAGGGTTAGTTTCAGGGTTAGGGTTAGGGTTTAGGGTTAGGGTTAGGGTATAGTTTTTGATGGGACCTAAAGTATACTTTTTCCCAAATATTCAAGCTGAATTAAATATTTTCATAAGACAAAGACAAAGCAAATTCTTCACTGCTTCACCTCAATCTGCTTTTGCAACGAGTGTCTTCACTATCTCACTCAATTCCGTGTTACCACTATGCTTCCTCGTGAAAACTCTTCATCCATGTTTTTTCATCAGACTCCATGATATTAGAAAGTTACTTTATAATACCTACTAAGAAAGTGCTAGTACACAGATCTGCCCCCGATTACCACCCACCCCGGCACGGTTAGCTGCGTGTACAGTCACAGTAGTAGACGTAATTAATTTGATCCGGGCTCTGTTCTCCTCCACGAAAATAACCGCAGTTCCTAGAAAATAATTTCCTCTACGGCGAAATCAATTTCCTCCAAGATAGAACAAAGACGTTTTTCTCAAATTTTATAGTTCATCTCTGAGACAAAATCCCACTGCTGCCACCAATGTGGCGTTTATATATCTCCCCGAAGTCGATCGAATCCTCCGATGATGTTCGCAATCTCTTCGACGTTGTTCGATTGTAGCGAGCAATAAACTATCAATTATTGCCAATTAACACCAAGAAGTTGATCACATTTTACATAAATACATCAATTATCAACGCTTGCTCGGTCAACGAATTTAGTATAGACGTCAATTGAAAAAAAAAATCCTGTAGTGCCCCGAACACACTTTCACATCGAGTAATTTAGCCTAAGCCATTATTGCGTTCATTCATAGGAGTACGTGTGATACTGATCGTTCTAAATCAGCTCATCGATATTTAGAATTTTGTCACTAAAAACCCTTAGAAACTCAAATATATTAAACCTGCAGGTATAGAGTGTTATATGAGTGCAAGCGGTACGGACTACAGGGGTCAAGTGTCAAGAACTGAATCTGGAAGAAAATGTCAGCGATGGTCGGATGATCAGCCACATAAGCATGACTTTACGTCACAAAAGTACCCGTATGGGGGATTAGGTGATCACAATTTCTGTCGCAATCCTGATTCAGAATCAAGACCATGGTGCTATTCGTGGGATCCTGGAACGCGCTGGGAATATTGTAATGTTGGTAGACCGTCTTCAAACTGTGACTTGGGTTTGTATACGTTATGCATATATCATGGTATATTAATACTTGTTTTGCTTTCACTTTACGATAATAAATCACACATGTTCCTGCCACCATTTTTGAAATGGAACTAATTTTTAATTTTTTTGATGGAAAGTGTCATGGGCGTCGGAACCATGTATGCGTCAGTGTATTGCTTAGACTGCATCACTTTTCATCCAGAAAAAAGAAAAACAAAATGAATACATTTAATGTATGCTTTTTATTATCACGATTAGTCTTAGCATTAGCAATAACACATTAAAGGCTGTGTCACACATCACCGTACCGTGCAAATAACGTACTAATAACGTACACTGTTTGGTAATCGATATACATGTATTTCAATGACCAAACCAGTGTACGTTATTAGTTCGTTATTCGTACGTTTCGTGATGTGTGACAGAGCCTTAATATCCACAACATAGAACTGAACAAAATCGATTTTAGTAAGTAATATCTTCAGGTCTTATTTTTTTAATAACTGAAGACCAAGAGGCCGTACCACTTTTATTATCATTCCGACGCCCCTGGGTAGTGCTGACAAAGCCAATCTCGTACTCAAATCTTTCAATATTACAACGGAGGTAAAAAGTGAAAAGGATTTAAAGGATAACAAATAATCAGACCTATGATCAATATTGAACTTGTTTCGAACGAGGATTGATACTAGATAAAGCATTTGTTCCATCAAAATCATATTATTTTATGCACTCGTATACAGAAAATGAATGCTTCACGCTACCAAACGGTGCCGACTACAGAGGCAACGTATCGGAGACAATATCAGGCCGACAATGTCAGGCATGGACTTCGTTGTCACCACACGAACATAGCCGGACTCCACAGAGATATCCATCGTCTGGCCTAGGGCCACATAATTTGTGCCGTAATCCAGATGATGAACCAGGTGCATGGTGTTACACAACGGACCCTGATATAAGATTTGAGTTGTGTAATGTGGGTACGCCAAGACCAAGCTGTGACAGAACCAGGGGTATGCAAGATTTGTTGCCGGATCAGGTCTATTGCAGACTTCACTAATTATTCAGAAGACTTTGAGAAATAAAATTGTGTATCTATTTACAAACCTTATGCATAATAATTTCTTTTGGGTTCATAACAGAGCATTTTTTTTCTTCTCCATTGTTTCACAGAAACAAGAAGTACCACCGAAGCTAATCAAGATGTGGTAATGTACAGAACAGATGGTGAGTCAAAATCACCAACATGAACGTAACACCCATAAGCCATGTGATTGAACAAGTCGAGGGTATAAATTAAGTATCTTGCACGTGAGAACCCTATTGGAAGGCATTTCAAGGCAAAAAAAGTGAATTCCATTTTGTTGTTCAGTTGTAAAAGTTTCAAACAACAACACTTCAAAAGTTACACAAATACGTTCATCTATGTGGTACTCTTAATTTTCCATATAGCCTCCATGATGTCTTTACGTAATCACCCAGGTTTATGATAGATCAAGAGCAAAGAAAATGGTTATATAAGTTTTTGATGTATATAGAATTTTAATTCATCTAAATAATGAAATTTAAAAAAATATGATGTGAATTTCATTATACTTTTAGATATTGAATGCTATACTCATCAAAGAGGTCAGGATTACAGGGGTGAGGTATCAAGGACGGTTAATGGCAATGAATGTCGTCAATGGGAAATTAATGGCGTATACATACAAACGTATTCACCTGAAAACTACCCAGAGTCAGGATTGGGTCCTCATAATTTCTGTCGAAATCCTGGTGGTGTAGAAAAGGGGCCATGGTGTTTCACATCAGAATTTGTGCCTTATTTATGCAATGTCGGTGAACCAAAACCAAACTGCAATGATAATCTGGGAGGTAAGGATGGTTTTGCGTTTGAGGCTGAGCTGATGATGATGCTAGTGAGTATCATCAACTTAGATGAAGGAGAAGTATGCAAATTGCTGAAGAAAAGAAGATAAAGATGCACTTGTTGAGGATGCAGATGGCGGATGATGATAGAGAAGATGAAGATGAAAACGAAGATAATGATAAAGATGACAATGTCAAGGGAAATGACAATGAAGATGACGATGACACTGGAGATAGAGATGAACATGGAGATGACAATAAAGATGAAGATGCCCATGATGATGAAGATGACAATGATGATGAAGATGTCAATGAAGATGAAGATGTCAATGAAGATGAAGATGTCAATGATGATGAAGATGTCAATGAAGATGAAGATGTCAATGAAGTTGAAGATGACAATGATGATGAAGATGTCAATGATGGTGAAGATGATAATGATGATGAAGATGTCAATGATGATGAAGATGAAAATTAGGATGAAGATGAAGATGTAGTTGTAGTGGCGTAACATATCGGGCAGCATACTGCCCCGCCTGAAGCTTGTCAGCGGGAAATTTGTGCAAAACTAACAGGAAAAGATAGAGTAAAATCAGAGTAAATGAGGAAAAAGAGAAGGGTAAAATTTAAAAACTAGAGAAAAATTGAAAAAGGGGACAAATGAGCCCCTTTTGTAACCTGTCAGTTTTAAAAATCGACAACAATTTGTTTTTGGTCTACAAAATAGGAAAATTCTGTCAAAAAAAACAAAAAAAAAAACAATGACGCGCCAGGAAAATCGGGAAAAATTACCTTGCCCCACCTGAAACATTTTCCTGTTACACCACTGTGTAGATAAAAATGAAGAAGAAGAATAGGATAAATATGAAGACAAAGACGATAAGAGATGGGAGACGACGATGTAGTTGAAAGTGGTGATGAATACGAAGAGGATGAAGATACTTAAGGAATGATCAATATATTTTGTCTCTTCAGTTTGCCCAGCAGGATACGATTTATGGGAACAAAAATGTTACTATTTCCAAGACACGGGAGCTATAAGTAAATTTGCTGCAGAAGACCTGTGCGCGGCTTCAGGTGGTTATATCTGTAGGAGCTGGAGAGAACACTCCTAAACATTAAGATAAATTACGAAAGCTATAAAGAGAAACAATTATTGTATGTCAGTTGGCGTGATTTGAGGCAGTCAAAAGGTTTTAATATTGACCGCTCAAAACAAAATCGGGATATAAAACACAATACAGTCAGCATTACTGACTGTGAAATGCTTTAAGCTAAAGTTATACAAACCAAACACAACGTGACTTATTTCGGGAAGTAGTTGATTTTCCTGTTCCCACGGTGTTTGATGCAATGGTCCTACACGCATCCAATAACTCGCATTCTCTTACATTATAGAAAATAGGAACAGTTGGCTTGCAGCTTCATACAATATTCCCGACGATGACCCCAAATCAGAAATATCCTCGGTCTTCATGGTATTGTAAGGGGATAACTATAAAATTAAAGTTTTTAAAAATCTTTTTAACATGCCCATGATGATAGCGAGTTTCCTGATAAAAAAGGGAAAATACAAATATTCATCAACAGCAATGACTATTGTATCAGCAATAGACGTTCACTTTTTGGATGATTACTATTTCACTGAGTCAATTTTTGTTAGAGCATCAAAATGATGATTCTATCGTGACTTGTTATTGTATTGAATTGACGCGTACGATTAAATTTCATTAATTAACATTTATATCAAACCTGTTTCTTTATTTAGGTGGCAGATTAGTCGTCATTCTATCTAGAGAAGAATTGGTTCATATTTATGGCACTTACCAAACTATTGGGTTTTGGTTAGGATGTACTGACATTTCTCACGAAGGATTGTGGGTGTGTGATGGATACGATGAACAAACTTTATATTACTCCACTTACCAAACAAGCTCGGGTTTTTGGAGTAAGTATGCAGTCACATGCAATATGGACCTCACTAGTTAATATCTTCCCTTAATGATTTAAGTATTATATGTTTTCATGTGGTCAGGCCATCATTGAGATATTTAATTATGTATTAATTTTAAATTTGGACAGATGATGAAGTAACATGCAGCTTAAGTATGTATACATTGTAACGGTCATTGTTACGATTACATTGTACGATTTGTAATCCAACTATCAGTTGTTTTACTATTTTTGTCTTTCCTACCAGTTGATTTTATTGGTTGTATAAATTGGAATCTTTTTTATATGGTGAATGTGGATGGAATGACTTGTATTAAGATCCCAGGTCACTAAGAATAAATCCACTGTCATTTGTCTGTTTTGTTTTCCTATTAGACTGGAGAGTTGCCTCTGATGAACCAAATAATGCCAACGGTAATGAGCATTGTGCGTATGCGGATGGAATAACAGGCCTATGGAATGATGGACCATGTGATGGCTCAGTGGGTAATGTGCTGTGTGAACAAGACGCCATGTTTATTCTCCCTGAATTACGGACAGCGCCATCTTTTGAAGTCGGTAATTATTTAAATTCATCAATAAATGGTAAAACATCGGTTGCTTTTCGGTGCGAAATGTTTCAATGCAATGCACGTATGTTATATTGCATCATCGAAGAGGTTCTTGCTACAAAAAATAGGACAAGTGGCGTGACGAGCACACACTAAATAACACGATTGATGATCCAATGACCCAGCTAGCTGATCTTTTAGGTGCAACACACATTTCACCAGAACACTGTATTGAAGAATAGGCGGGAGAGGTCACCAGCACGTCTCTTAATAAACTTGCATAATCATACAATTTTTCAGATCAAAAACCTCATTATGGATTTAATTCATTTTGAAAACCGATTTTTGATGTAGTTTCAGATTGCTTGAATCCGCTTGGAATGACACGAAACATAATTCCCCACTCGTACATCACCGCGTCGTCTGCTGCTCTTGATCCTAATGACCGTACCTTCGTTTATAATGGTTTCGAGGGAAGACTAGACGCCGGGGCCTTCTGGTTACCAATGGAGAGCCCGTCATCCTGGGTTCAAGTTGATTTCGGCTATCCGAATGTTCACATTATCAATGGCATCATCACCCAAGGGAGCAGTTGGTGGGATAAATGGGTTATATCACTCCAAGTGAACTATGGCAACAAGACTGAGATACCATTATTGCCTATTCTCGAAAATGGCTCTCCCAAGGTAACGATGATACTATTAAATTTGTTGATTGAGTTTTAGGTTTATAGGCTTCATTATTTAATAACTTTCTGTCTTAATGTCATATTTAACAGGTCAAAAGCATAAAGCTAAATTTAAGCAAATAAATGATTCAAGTAGTGTTTTCCAATGCTATAATTGCAACGAATATACGGAATTGTACCAATGCAACGCACGCATTTTAAACATAAACTTTTTATTTTGATCTATATTAACACGTCTGAGCAAATTTTGCTTTCAAGTCATCTGATAAATAAATACACACTGATCCACTTATTGATTACCGTTCTTTTGCTTTTTTTAAGTACAGATTTTCGATGCTAACAGTGATGCATCTTCTCACAAAACTATATTATTCCCGATGACAATTTGGGCCAGTGTTCTCCGTGTTCTACCGATTACATGGCATGACGACACGGTTGGTTTACGATGGGAGATCCTTGGATGCAACCTAAGTAAATATTTATCCTGTTCCGTATTTGACTTTTTGCTACTCGCCATAGCCTCTACATATGACTGGGTCATAATATGAAAGCTTACAAAAAAAGCATTCGAAAAATGCACTCAGTCTAGCGTAAGAAGTTATCGGTTCCTTACTTCATCCATTCCTAGTACAGTCTGTCATTAATTTGACAAACATTTCTTTTACGGGATGGAAGAAAATATTGATACCCAGCAATTCTTCAAGTCTTCGAACGAAATCATCTGAGATACGTTCTCAAAGAACGTTTTAGAAATACAAACTATCAACGGTAAAATTATAACCAATGTTCAGGTGATCTATAACAATGGAACCAAGATACCTTTGTTAACTTTTATTGCCTTATTTATGCTCTTTTAGTACTTAATTATAAGATTAACAAACTCTTCATATATTTCACAAAACGTTTGAAAAAAACAAACCACCGGGCTTAAACCACCAAACATTATTGCCGATCATTCAAATATGATCTAACTAACCATATCGTGTTTTTGCCTTGTAAATAGATGGGTGTCAAAATCTCATCATTCCATTCTGTGCTGGCCTTGGTTATAATCTCACAGTATTTCCAAACTTCGCCAACCAAACCAGTCAAGATGACGCTTCTTTAGCATTAAACAATTTTGTTGGTGTAGCACAAGCACAATGTTCTCCGGATATCAAACAATTACTATGTTCAGTATATGCTCCCGAGTGTGAAGGGAGCTCGTCAACCAAACCGCCTTCTAGGGAGTTGTGCCAATCGGTTCATAACGATTGTGAGTCTATGCTGAAAGAGTTCGGATATGATTGGCCGTCAGAATTAAATTGTGACGCTTTTCTCGAGGCGGAAGAAGCAGACCCAGTTGAATTTGGTAAGTTGAAAGGATAACACAAACAACACTTAAACAGTTCGAATCTTTCTCCAGGCGGAAGGAACAGATCCAGCCGAATTTGGTATGTGTACGTAGGACGTCATGTGATACCGTTTGGACCAATCGTAGACCGTAGATCGTGCTTTACATGAACGGGGTTTTTTTTTTGGAGAAATGTACGTTTTTGTGGACATTTTAGAAGAGTCTCAAGTCTGTTGAATCAGGAAATGAAGCAAATTGCAATTATTGGGCTTTTTCAAACATTTTGTCAACTTGTGCTTTTGGTTGATTAATTACCTTGTTTTTTGCTTTGTTTAATCTGACCATCTTTCTTCTTTCCATATTGGTATCATAATCAATTGTATCTGACTGACTATAAGCAATCACAAAGACCTCCAAAATCCACATCAAAAAGGCTTAATCTGATTTTGTATGTTAGAAGTATAGGAATTGCACTAAAAACCATGATTTTTTTAAAAATATTAGTCATATTAATTGTTGACAATCTATAATGATCAACAATATATTTAATGGATATAATTTGCAATATTTGCAGTAACGATGACACTCTCTTCGGAGGTCCCACCCCAAGAAACACAAATTCCACCATCACAGAGAAAAACGTTCTTCGACACATGGATTCTGGCTATCCTTGGATTAGGAATTCTGGTTTTAATTGCTATTATTGTCGGATGTCTTGTTTTGTTTGCTTTGAGAAAGAAACGCCGTCGTGAGCAGACAGACTTCTTTGAATTGCAAAAACGAGATGACCGAGGAGTTGAACCTAACAGTTTGTATAAAATAAAAATAACTGTAATCTGTATCCAAATTTCTTCATATCAGGGCTGCAGAAGAATGAAGATTTTGATGATGTTTATGACGACGACGTCAACAACAATGACCAGAACCATGACAAGTAGTCGAAGAATTATTGGAAGAAGAAGAAGAAGAAGAAGAAGAAGAAGAAGAAGAAGAAGAAGAAGAAGAAGAAGAAGAAGAAGAAGAAGAAGAAGAAGAAGAAGAA
>JXSR01S055891.1:0-28099 GCA_000969725.1 Ophiothrix spiculata | reverse complement strand
AACGTTACAAAATATACGTTGGTAAGACAAGGGTTAATGTTCTCTACATGCAGAACCTTATGGTTTAGTAATCGATGCTCCTGGACAGTGGCTTTACTGGTCTGCGGAGGCGACTTCTGGTGACAGTGTCCTTGAGAAAGCTAAGCTGGATGGAAGTCAACGCAGTGTTATAGCGAATCTGGGGTCTGCATTGTTGAGGCATATTGCTTTGGATACCTTACAGAAGTAAGTGACAAATGGATACTACTACACATCGATTACGTTATCCTCATCAAAACAATATTTGGAATATTTTGATCTTTCTGTAGACCTTTAGAAGCATTAAAAAGGTGGTGGGAATGTGCCCTTAACCCTAAAATAGCACTATGTCAAACTTGCATTTTCTTGTTGCTAAAGAGAGAGCTTTTCAACCTACTTTTTTGAGACGTGGAAGATACATTAACAACGTTTTTTCAAAAAAAAAGATAAATTAGCCGGGTAAATTAAACCTGAGCCTGACTTTTGGCTGGCTAGCATGGAAAATGATCGCTACCACTTTTTTTTTAATTAGCAAATCAGAATTGTTCCATAATATCTTGTCATGTTTTCTTTCCGTTACGTTTGTCCAATGTATGTTTTCGCGCGTTTTTGAAGCAGTTCCGAAGTCATTATTTACAATTGAACTGATAAGTATAATGGAAAAAACATTTAGTGTTTTTTTTTTAAATTTCAAATAACCTTTGAACTTTATACAGCAAACTGTACTGGACCGATCAACGTAATCACGGCATAAGACGAATAAACACGGACGGAAGCGGCTTGCCAGAAACCGTCCTGGATGCTGCATCAGATACGCGGATTCACGGTATAACGTTGGATATACTAGGTCAGTTATTTATTGCTTACACACTCAAAAAAAATACACCGGAGAAAAGTTTTTTAAGTTTTAAGCATACCGTGTCTGTAAGATAAGTCTCAGAAGGCTTACGTCTGCTCGGTACGTCTATGTACTATGAATTTATGTCAGTTCACTCAGAGTTAAATTCTGCTTCGCAAAGAAAAGGTAGCATTGTTGAACCGTTGTCTTTGAGAGCGTTGTAATTTTAAGATCAAGAAACCCTTAAATAAAAGCACTGTAACATTAAAAAACAAACTGGTTACGGTATACTCTGTTGAACCGACTCTGTCATATTCTCAAATAAAGTTCGTCATTACACTTACATTACAGGTGGTCTAATATTTTGGTGCGACTGGGGCAAAGACACAATTAATATGCACGACCTTGCTACAGATCAATCCAGTATCATCTTTCAGTCTGCATCTGACATTAGCCCATATGCGTTGGCCTTGTACGAGCAAGATATCTATTGGGTAGACGATACACTTGCTATGTTACAAAGAATACCAAGAACAGGTCTTAGTCAAGGACAGAGTCCTCAAGCATTTGGTTTAAATTCGGCTCCATTCACCAGTGCAAGAGGTCTCCGGATTGTAACAAGTAAGTCTTTGTGATAGACCCAGGTAATTTTAAAACATCTATTTTTGATATGTAGGTAGAATTTATGATAAAATGGTATATAATTTAGAATATATATTGGCAAAGCTCACCCATATAACGTAGACCCTGTAGATACAGGTTTAACCAGGGAACCAGCTAAGCGAGTCAACTGATTTTGGAGCAGCGATTCAATTGACAATTTCGTCTTATGGCAAGTCATATTTCTGTGACACACGTCATTCAGTTTCACAAGTAAATGGAACAGCTTAAAAAACTCGAAATAAACTGTACTTACTTTCACCGACAGTTATTAAGTTTCTTTTACGTGTCGTATAACTATACATATAACGGGATACCCCATTGTTATAGCTACTATGCAATGCTGTAATAATTGTGTAATCACTCAATATTGCGCCAGTTGCTATTGCAGTATGCGTTTGTTTCCTACCTATAGGTGTGTGCTCAAATGTAGTTTGTCGCAATGGAGGAACATGTGTAAGTCAACCATCAGGAAGTGATCTTTTTACTTGTCAATGCACCACCTCCTACTTTGGCAGGCTCTGCGAAACGCTCAAAAGTAAGTTGCTTTGAAGGTAGTTCCAAGACGGTATGATCTTGATAATGATGCGATATTCGCTTGGGATTTACCCGTTTCAAAGAAATTTCACAAGGTCATAACGTCATTCATATTTTATAATCAATTGATTAGTCCACAAAAACGAAACTTTTTGTTCTCTCTAGAATAAATTAGTGCAAACGTTAAATAAAAGCACTGTGATACTAAACTTAAAACAAAGTTTTTGGGTTCTACGTGCTAAAAATGCCCCAGAGTGTATTTTAAGCAAACAGTGAAAAACAATACAGTGGAAGAATTCAAAATATAAACAGTAATGTACGATACCCATCAATTACCTTCGACAATGTTCGAGGACATTTGTCTTTGGTCACAATAGTACAACAATTTTGTTTGTCTGAATAAGGATTCGCATAAGGCCATTTTCACGAAAAGGTGGACATGAGAAAAATATTGAAGAAAAGTTTTGTTACTTTTCAATGAAAATGCTACCACCATATATTTGGTATCAAAAGAAAGCTATTTTGAAGCTCTTTAAAATGAACCTAATTGGGTTTTTTGAAAATTGTCTATGATATTTCTTTAAAAAACCTAATTTTTGGTCAAATTTCTTGATTTTCATGAAAAGTAGTAATTGTTATTTAATTTTTTCAACCCATTCTTGGTTTACTTGGGTGTTATTGCTCTAAATGGCTTAAATAAGGATCAAATTTACACATGAGGTTGTATTTTTTGTTAATCCTGACCAGGCTTTATGGTTCAGAGCACCCAAAAATCAGCGGACAAATTGTCCTTCCGTGACCGTCCTTCCGTTACCATGATCCCTTCGCATTTCGCATTGTTAAAACATAACCGTAGGGAATATTTTGAAGTGGAATGTGGCAAACTATTGCAGAAACACCAAGAAATGTATTCAGTAACTTTGAAATAAAATTTCTTCATAAATTTCATAAAATTTTCAAAAATGTACTCAAGGTGAAAAACCATATCCGTTTTGCTGTCCTTCAATAAGCGACCTCATTAATATGCATATATTGCGACAGAGAAATTTTTATGAACAAATTCCTGTTGAATATGAATGCTTTCAGGCATACTCAACTAAATATGGAATTAGTTTTATTTTATCCAATTCAATTTTGGCAATGTATGTGTTTGAAATACAGAAATATTCTACGATTGTGCTTCCGTTACCGTGAAAATGTCCATAACATGTTTCCATGCAGTGATGTTCATATTTGAAAATGTTGGCGCCATTATGGTTACCCCATCGGTAGTATCAACATTGGTTCATCAAAGCCATTGATATAAGCAGCATATCCTTTAACGTTCTCCTTTCACATTTTTTCTCTTCAGGTGAATGCGAAACACCAACGCTGCCTCCAAACGTGTTTCTAAGTGGTGATGGCACCATTGGGGCAACAGTAACATTTATATGCACACCAGGCTACGAGTTGGTTGGCGCGTCACAGGCAACGTGTCGCGCCGACTTAACCTGGTCTAGCGAATCTCCAAATTGTGGTATGTTGAATGTTTTTTTTTTACTTGTATTAATTAATGAATTAATTTGTTACATATCTTTCAATTACCGCTCTTACATTCTGAGTTACCAGAATGTAAAGTGTGAACACCGAAAATTGATAATTTGCCATAAAGGAAAAATTTCAAATGAAAAACATTTTTGAATACTAAGGTGAGCACGAAAAATTAGACACAAGAAAATAAATTTGAATTTTAATGGTCCCCAACGGGGAGGTGTTTACTTAAAGGTAGCAAAAGTTGTAATGCGTTAATTATCACAAACAAAAAGATATTTGCGAAGAGTATTGAACGAAACTTAAAAGGTTCGAAAATTGAATTTGGCCAAAGTTATGTTATGATTACCTTTCGCGTTCGATTTTTTTGTTTCTCTCTTGTATTTTTCATTCACAGTGCGGACCTGTGCAGCTGTAACACCACCAACGAACGGAGCAATTGATCCCTCCACTGGTCCATATCTTGCAGGACACCCACTTACGTTTACATGTAACTCGGGGTATTATTTGGTCGGATTAGTAACTATACTATGTGACGAACAGGGGACTTGGTCCAGCACAAATTATCCGTCATGCTCCCTCATAGGTCAGTATTGCAAAAACAGTCATAAAAAGTAAAAGAGGGACGGGTTGGCGCAGCGTTTCTGACCTCGCCTTTCACTGCTGCGGCCCGGGTTCGATTCCCGGTCGGACCTAGGTTGTACGTGAATTTGGTTGTCGATCCATACTCGTCTTCGCATGTTTTCTCCGAGCACTTGGGTTTCTCCCTGCATCTAAAATCGAACATTCTTTCCAATATTCTGTCTTTCACACCACGGAGGCGTCCCTTGTATGTAATGCATTTGCACCATTGGCATCTAACCTGACTAAAGGTAATAATTAACAAATCAAAAATATCAATATTATTAATTAATTAATTAATTTATTAATTAAGTAATGTATTTATTTATTCAATTATTATGCCTCATTCAATGAAATTTTTCTTGACAAAGAATGATTAAATGAGGCTTGAGAAGATGGATTTTTCAGCTTTCATATCATAAACATGAATGTCGTTTCGAGATATTCAGTGTTGTTTTTATTATGCATATAAATTCTACAGGCAAAAGTCCTGGCAGCTACAAAGCAAGGCCATGACATTATTATCTTTGTCAACATAAAATAACGAGACAATCAGACCTGTATTCATGTCAAAGCTGTTTTGTGTGCCCTACACTGTTAAAACACTGTTTAAAATGTTGCTGTTTAAAAAAAACGTTGTTCAGTTTGTTATTAAATTTGTTATTAAAGGGTGTTGTCTTAATCAATGTTGTTTAAATTTTAAAAATGGTGTTTAAAGTTAAGTTTTTTAAACAACCACTGTATCAATAGATAATCGCTCAACCTTGTTTTAAAAATATTGTACACAATATTGTTTACAAATTCAACAACTGATGTTTAAATTTTTAAACAAGTTGCTTATTTTCTGAACAAGTTGCTTAATTTTTAAACAAGGTTGAACGATGATCTATTGATACAAAGGTTGTTCATTTTTTTTCTAACAATCTATGTGACGAGTAATGTCATCTGTTTCTCCTTCTATTTTAACCCTCAGCTCAAACCTGCCCGCAAAGACAATTACAAAACGGCTATATATCTGGATCACTTGAAAGAGGCTCTACCATCACTTTTATATGTAACGAAGGCTTTGGTCTGTCAGGACCTAGTCAGATTACGTGTTTGGAAAATCTTCAATGGTCTCAAAATCCACCAAATTGCGGTAAGAGTTTTATGTTCTCATTTTGCTTGATAGTGGGTACACAAATACATTTCTTAGTTCATAACACCAAGTGACGTTATGCCAAATAGCTGGTGTATTGTCGTTGTATAATAACGTATGAAAATGATCAAATATATGACATCCATGTTCTATGGAGTGGACTTTAAAAGTATAATAGCATGTGGTATAAAATTATCAATTAAATGACCAGAATCTACGATGAAATACAACAATGAATTTGATATTAATGGTGTATAGTTGACTACAGACGGGGTGGTAGTATATTATTTAAATGATTTTTTTAATTATATAGATGAGAGGTTATGTACTAACATTTTCATAAATGTTGATCTTTTTATCCATTAGTAGTATTTCATTACACGTTTCCCTTTTTGTTCTTCTAATATCCATACAATAATATAGTGCCAGTTTGTGACAAGCCGACTTTACACCCAAACGTGTTCATTTCGACGGACTTCTTTCCTGTTGGTTCAATGCTCATTTTTATATGCCAATCAGGATTCACAATCGTAGGAGCCTCACAGGCCACGTGTACGTCAGATTTCACCTGGTCGGTTGATTCACCGACTTGTGGTAAGTTTTACAAGTATCTCTTCTTTGATAATCGTTATTGGTATTATTTGTTAACCTAACTTTTACGGTAAAATACTGGCAGCAATTCTGCCAACAAATAACCTTAAATATTACAATTAACGGTAATTTTAACAGGTTTTCACTGTATATATAGCTTGAATTAGCTAAAAAAAGATCTCAACTCTAGGACAGGCTTGCGAACTAATGGTGAATGAAAGGTGTTTTTTTACACATTCCCAAATTTTGCAATAGGTATTGCAATCAAGGTTGGCAAAAATCGCGATTTTTTTAAAAAAATCAAAAAAATCGATTTATTTGATTTAAATCGGATTTTTTTGATTTAAATCGATTTTTTTGATTTTCATATCAGAGGTTTGTAGGAGCTACACCCTTCCCCTACCTCACATTACTCTCAAAATAAGAATATTAAGTCCATCTGATCAAAATGTATTATCATAAATAATTGATCTAATATTGGCAACAATCATGATTTTGTAAAAAAATCAAAAAAATCGTTTGTTTTATTCAAATTGATTTTTTTGATTTGATTGGAATTTCGGTTGGTTTTGATAATTTATATACTACTACTTCCCCCCTTTTTTTAATTTAAATGAGAACAATGATCTTTAAATAAAATGTATTATCCTATAAAATAATTGATCTAAGTTTGGCAAAAGTCATGATTTAATCAATCATTTGTTTTGTTTAAATTTCGGTTGATTTTGCTGATTTATATACTACTTAGTACTCCCTCCCCTCTTGTTCCTCTGTAAATGAAAACTTTAAGTTCTTCTGATCTTAAAAGATGTATTATCATATAAATAATTAATCCATGGTTGGTAAAAAAAACCTCACAATTTAAAAAAATCATTTGTTTCATTGAAAGAATTTTTTTTTATTCAATTCACATTTCACTTGATTTCGATGATTTATATGCAACTACTTCCCCTCTTGTTACATTTTGAATTAGAATAGTAAGTACTTCTGATATTCAAGAATATATCATTATAAATAACTAATATAGGGTAGGCAAAAAATTATGATTTGTTTTACAAATAAAAAAAAAAATGTTTTATTTGAATAGATTTTTTTGATTTCATTGATTTATGTTGTTACACTTTAAAACATGTGCTTCTGATCTTTAACAAGTTTACATTATTTAAATCCGTTATTGATTGAAGGTTGGGAAAACAAATCGCTACCTTTAAAAATAAATAAAAAAATCACTGTGTGTTTTAAATCAATAGAATGTTTTATATTAATCTATTGTTTATTTTTTTATTTTGAGGATTTATGTTCTACACCTGCTCCTCGTGTTACACTTTCAATGTGAACATCAACTGTTTCTGATCTTCAAAAAAGTGTAAATGATTCAAATTACTGATCCAGGATTGGACAATGATCATTTTAAAAAAATCACAAAATCAATATATGAATTTTGCTGCATGAATTATTACACATTTACCGACTGTATAAATCATGTTGTAATGTTGAAATGCTACCTTGGTGAGGGTTTATGGGCCAAATTTACATTGGAAATGAGCAAAACTATAAGATGTATGGCAGGGGAAAATATATTGAAAATTCTGATAAGAAAGTGAAAAAAATCAAGAAAATCTAAAATCTTGATTTAAATCAATGATTTAAAAAAAAAAAACATTTGATTTAAATCGCGATTTAAATCGTGCCAACCTTGATTGCAATAGCCGACATTTTTAGGTGTTTTGGTTAAGATAAAAATAACAGTAATTTTTACGGTATTTTGTTGGCAGATATGCTGCCAGTAAAATACTATTAAATTAACAGGTATTTTACAGTGAGTGAGTTTCATGATAAAGAAATCTTAGTTTATATGTTTCTTACAAAACCATCTCAAAAGTATTTATCCAGTAGTTAAAATAGTCAGTCAACAACAGATTGAACAATTTTAATTTTGAATAAACGCAAACCCGTGTGATTCAAATAGCTCCTTGAACACGTGGTTGACTAAAATAATTGTACAGAGATGAACCAAATTGCAAAACATTACACGATATAAAGAGATACACATCGATTTAAATGAGTTGTGCACATTTCAACTAACTTTCGGTTTGTCAGAAAGAAACATTGCTATTTACAGTGACTAGACAAACTTAAGTTAAATAATCGAGAACAATTGCAGGCCACCACAGCTAAAACAAGTAAGTCGTGAGACATTGGTTAAAAATGTTGTCATATTAACAATCGTTGTGTTTTAAACTCTAAATCTGGGTATACTTGACATAAACAGAAAAAGAGAGTCATTTGACTCAATTGAGGCATAGTGGTAGTGGACTCAAATTGACTCACAAACTGTGAAAAAGTAATTCATATTGTCCGTGAACTGACACACTATGGCTCAAGTGAGTCAAATGACTCACTTTTTTCTGTGTAGATGATCTTATATTTATTTTAGAATTAATTACTAGTATATTACTTAAATCTTTTATTTACATTCTATAAAGCATATATGTGACCGTCCAGCTCAAAACAGCAGTAAATGCCAGCTCTTGTCAGTTTCATTTTTTGCAAAGACCATGCTTTAAGGATTAAAATGACACCTTAATGAACTTCGTACGATTTCCAGAAGTCAAGTTATGGTCCGTCAAATGTTGTCATGGAGTAAAACGTATAACTGAGATAAACGCGTTCAAAGATCAGTTAGCCCTATATTTTCTGTTGATCGTCTTAATAATATGCAGATTTATTTCACATTTCCGATCATTTTTTTGAAGTGAAACTTCGCTGGTATTTTGTAGTAAGCACTAAGATTGTAAATCTGTCAAAAAATCAATTTCGGCAAATTACGACCTTGACATGTATTTTCACCTGTAGCGCAAAATGAAGTTTCTGGCATTTACTGCTCATACGGGCTGGAAGGTCACATATGTGATGACTCATTTCGAAAAGGGGGAGAAACTGATGAAAATAGGCAGCAAAAAATAAAGAAAATAATACGAATTTCCAACAGATTTTCTGTTGTAAAATTTGATCGCTTTGATCAATTTCAACAAGTAAGGTGTCATTTTAAAGCTAAGAAAATGCTTGAAATGATAAAATCAAAATTGATATAACCTGCAAAGTCCCCCCTTTCGGGATGAGCCATCACATATTTAAATTATTAGTATATCCTCATTCTATATCATTTTACTTCAGCACGCACCTGTCCTGCCTTAACACCTCCATTAAATGGCGCAATCTCACCGACAACTACGCCATACCTAGTAGGAGTGCAGGTAACCTTCACTTGCAATACTGGGTACCATCGTTTGGGATTAGGGACAATTTATTGTACTGATAGTGGCACGTGGTCAAGTACAAACTTTCCAGAATGTTCGGAAATAGGTAAGTGAAACTCAGCTTTTGACCAATCAGATCAAGTCATGAATCGAATACCTGGACACAATCTTTACGAGCATCCACTGAAAGTGTTGTTTTGATTTCCAAAATTAAAATAAGAACTTCATATTTCTTGTCAATTTTGTGATTGTTTGCATAAAAATGATAATTAATTCTGAGACGTTTTTCCTTGACTACCATAGCCCAGGCATATCAAAAATGGGTGAATAAGATGAAGTTACTCATATAGGTCCTATTGGGTAAATCATGTAAAATGAGACTAGTCAAGCAATATGCTTTCATCAAAGGTATTGCATGCTTAAATATTTTCACTTTTGTTGCCATCTTTACAATGGCTAGTTCCCTAATACATCTGGCTTCAGTGCCAAATGGGATTTCTTTGTCACAACCCCTATTTGTAGACACTTCAGGTAATTTTTAAATTATGAATCAAATTGCTTCAAATGAATTTTGAATAAAAGCAGGTGATCTAAAGAATCCTAACCCGTTTGAATTGTTCAAATCCGACCTCCCGTTGCAAAGTTATGAAGGTTTTTGTATAATTAATTTAACTAATTTTGGAGACCGCAGGATAGGGGATAAATCTTTTAATTTCTTTATTTTCGCCAAGCAAGGTCACGGCACCAATCAAGTTACACCTCTTGTCAATACACAGAGTAATTTGGTCAATATTTTAATTGTCTGAATATATATTACACACACAACACGTGTTATTTTGCAGCTTTTTGCGCCCACACATGCGCGGGATGTTTAAAGATGATTAGTTCCTCATGATAAAGAGCTGATCAAAATTGCTTTAGGCGGAAGAACAGGCGCAGAAATTACACCCAAACAGTCATTATTTTTGCCGCTTGTTGTTTATTTACATTTGATTTAACAGATATATTTAAAAAAATTCTTGAGTGTGCATGGATGTCTACATAACTTGTACTCCTCTGAAATTCTCTTTTCTTCACTTCCAAAAAAATTGTCAAACCTTTGTAAAATCAATAACTCTGCAACCACAAATCAGAATTTTTTAGTACAAATAAGTGGCTGTGCATGGACAAAATCATCTTCCTGATAACATATTCTTAAATAAAAATGGTCTTAGCATATTGCGCGGAACTCAGAAAAACATCTGAAAATGCAGGTGAAAACGTATCTAGAAACACTTTATGTCAGTATCAAAACAAAACTATCAAGCCCACTTAAAGTCATGCCTGCTTGAATATGAACTATGCGTCAATGTATTTGTGTGTCACCGGTGTGAAAAATCAACGGTCTCCTGCCAAGTAATGGGTAAATGAAGTATCTACTATTTGCCAAAATTTAAGCAGATCCCGCTGTGTATAAATGATTGGCAATAGAGTATTATTGGTTACCTATGTACTCCATACCAATTCATTCATTGAAGTGTGAGGGGGTTATGAAGTGTGAGGGATTATTAAGTAAGATTTCCAGCAGGCAAAAATGGAAAACGAGGTGGCAGAATAAAATGTTACACAGTGCACGGGATAATATGCATCGAACTACACGGGCATAATCATTGACCATATTCCTTTTCACACGCATAATTCGACATATTGATATATAAACTCCGCGTCATCAGTTCTTACCTATGATTTCGACACCCCTGCAGATGAATTAAATAAACGTTTTTCTGGTAATTTTTGGCACACCAACCAAGTCTCATCAATGTGTAGTCAGAATGTATAAAATTATTTAACATGCAATACCGATTTGCAAAGAACGGATGATTCAAAAATTTACCTCTGGTAACAATTTGGTGTGAAGAAATGAAACGGCTATTTTCCTTTTCAAAATTAAAGAAAGATGTACTGAATATTTTTAATCTTTCACAGTTGTGACTTGTGAGCAACCAGTAGCGCCACTGAATGGCAACTTCCTTCCGTTACAACCATCATACAACGTAGACCAGGTAGTGACATTCCAATGTGACAATGGATACATGCTGGCTGGACTCTCGTTCTCTTCTACGTGTAAGGACGATGGCACATGGACAGGTTCAATACCGATCTGTCAAAGTATGTTTTTATTATAAGTTTTCTTCTCGTTCTTCTTCTTTCTCTTGACTATTACTGTACATTTAAGCAAACAAATAAGCAATTTGTAGTATTACTCATCTATCATTCAAAAGTCAATCAATTTGTTTCGTCTGTAACAGCCATTTGAATGAAGGCTAAGTTTACAGTTCCACATAAGTGTACACTTCACACTTCACAACACATACACACAGAATCTCAAGGCTGTTGGACAGAGATCCAAGTTGGTTTGAACGTGGCGTAAAAAAGTATATTTTCATCATACTCTTCATGAATTCTAACCCTAACCTCCTACCTACCCGTTTTCGTTCTCAGCCTATTTCCTCGAAAATAAGGGTGTCAAAAATTGGTGGTTTCCACAAGGGCTTGAACCAGGGACCTCTCGCATCCCAATCCCGTGTCCACTTATACCAAACCATTCGAGGGGCGCTGCGTAGGCAGCGATTTCGTGCCCATATAGGACCCCTGTCTATGACGTATTCGGATTTCGATTTTGGTGATTTTCTCTTGTAGCTTTTTGTAACCTTTGGGAGCTTTAGGATTAATAAGATCCTAGACATTATATATTCGATGGTATTTATTTGTGAACATACATAAATACATATATACATGAAAAATGTTTTTATCCCGCCATTCCATCGAGATCACGGTAACCTTGAGACCATCTTGCAAAATATGCATCCTGTACCTTTACCCGGAGAGTGGTAGGCATAAAATGGCAACACCTCTTAATCCGTTATGTTTTATACGTTACAAATCTACAGAGGTGAATTGCCCCAAACCTACTGCTCCATACCAAGGTTCCATACAACCAGATCAACCTGTCTATGTTGTGGGGCAAACTATCAACTTCGTGTGCAATACAGGGTATCACATTAGAGATGGACAACAAAGTTCTGCAGAATGTTTACAAGGCGGCGTTTGGTCTTCAGAAACAAACGCATGTACAGGTACCTTGTCTAACTAATGCTGAATAAAGGTGAAAAGTTAAAAATCCTAACCATCCCCTTACTAACAAGAATCAACGCTCACTTAAGCCCCTAAAATCTAATCGTATCATATGCCAATAACTATCTTAAAAATAAAGTATATACATTGAATTGTCATCAATTGTGGAGCAGAAAAGGGGTATTTCAATAGCCAACGAAAGGCGCAGCTTGAACTGAGTTGATATTCCATCTTAACTCATCTTTAAAAAAATGATTTCCAAAGTAGTTTCAACCTATTTAGAGTGAATATTGCCCAACATATGTAACAGTTCACTCCAAAAGTCAGCTGTTACTTCAAAGACAGTGTTTGAAACCTTTCCGAAAAGGCGAACAGCAAACAGATAATACTGATATGTTCGATTTTAGAAAATGCAGTAAGCAAAATACTCTCTTTTATTCAATTGCATTTATCAATATTGATAACTTTGTTCTATCCTGATTAATAATTTCGAAAGGAGTACTTCAAAACTAACCCGGTCGTTGACGGGTCCGGTTGAGTTTTTAAATTATAAAAACTGCGGGTCCGGTTGAGTTTTTAAATTATAAAAACTGCTGTATCAAACTTATGCTTGCCCTTTTTCATAACACTTATATTTTGCATGAAAAATTCTGGTGGTGGACCAACAACATTTAAATGCACTTAACTTCAGAAATAACATGTCTTCAACCCGCTCACCCTTCAAGCGGCACGCTAAACCCAGCTCTAACAACCTACGTTTATGGACAGCACGTCATTTTTAATTGTAACGACGGCTTTCAATTGGTTGGTGAAAAAATGCTCACATGCATCACTCAAAACACGTGGTCATACCCATCCCCGCAATGCAAAGGTAATAATTGTGGATAAAATAAAGAAAATATATTTACTTCTCGTAGACTACCATGATTTGTGATGTAAATACTTAGCCTAGATGATGGTATTTATAGACGTGATGCGAGTATGCGACTGATATTGGTTGAAACCAGGCAAATAAATATATACCATATTTAGGCGCTGCCCCAAATCAAATTTACTTACGTTTGAAAATGTGCCTTTAGGACAGCATTCGGTGTGTGTTTTTTTCTAATCATGAAGACGCTGTTTTTGTGGGTTTTTTTTAAATAAAGCATGCTATATATTGCTGCAAAGAATAAATAATAAAACAAAAAACATAACCGGCGGCTGAAAGGTTAATACTTTACCAGGGTATAATACTTCCAACCCCAAGCTCTATTGTTAACCTCATTTTTTCTTTCTCAAAGCTCTGCTTCTTTTCCCTGTTTTTGGTTTAAAGTCTTTTGCTTCAGCTATTACCTACATATCCACATATATTTTCAAATTTTAATCATAACTATCAAATGTTCCTAAATTTGCCTCCTAAAAATTAATATAGATAATGCACCTTTACATTCATTAGTTCATTCATTTCTATCTCTCAAGCTGTAACCTGCATACCACCAGCTCAACCAGTGAATGGCAACGTCATACCAAGACTTTCATCCTACATGTACCAACAACAGGTTACATTCTCATGCGATAGTGGCTACCATCTGGTCGGGGAAGAGTCTAGTACATGCATCGCTATTAACACGTGGTCTACTGCAGTCCCCACGTGTCAAGGTATGCACACTCATTGTGATCTTTATTGTAATTGATTTTCATTAAAGAGCGTGTCATTTTATTGGGCCTTGCATCCATTATCGATTGAAAACAAACAAAAAAGGATTTGGACTCATGCCCTTCCCCGTGATTGTAGCGCAGCGCAGTCTATTTAACAAGATGCTATAAGTGATGATGTTGCATTTCTATGGATGGGACAATTTTGTAAGTGGTAACACTTATATACGTTGAGTGCAATGAAAATTAAACAATACAACAATAAGTTGACTACTCTTTTCATTGATGCTACGACGGAGAGGGGTGGGTTGGGGGTGATACAGGAGGCATTATTTTTTTTTTTAATTTGAATCATTTTGTTGTTTTCTCCTTAATTGTTTCATTTGCTCCTAGTTTGCCCCCCCCCCCCGCTCCCCATTTAGAGCCTCAACCATGCACCATTTAATTAATTTATGTAATGTTACGATCTAGAATATTCCAATGTTTGCAAATGGACAATAATAACAAGATCGTTTTATCTTACCAGAAATAACGTGCGCTGGACCAGCTCAACCACAAAATGGCGGCGTAGCTAACCAACTTTCTTCTTACGCGTTCGGTCAGGTCGTGTCTTTCACGTGTAATGATGGATATTACCTCGTTGGGGAACCAACATCTACGTGTACAGGGCCAAATACGTGGACACCGCCAGCGCCCTCTTGTGAAGGTTAGTTATCTGTTTGTTTATCCGGATGTATTTAGTATGTTTGTTTGTTTGTTTGTTTACCTCGGAGCCTCCTCGGTTGGTCCGTGACGGACACATGCCATTAGATCCATGATGAACGCATGGTCTCTTCCAAGCTCATACAAAAGTACCAACATGGATAGCCAGAAATGGCTAATCTATGCATGCTGGGTAATGCATCTTTGAAAAGATGCCGAAAATAGAAAAAAATAGCAAGAAAAAGAGAAAAAGAAAAAAGGCCACTCCCAATACAATTGTACAATTTACTCTTAGCCCTTACTTCGTGAGAAAATAAATCAGGAACTCTAATCTTATGCCGTATTGGTGGGAAGTAAATGGGATTAGATTACATGACCATGCGACTAGAGAAAGATAATACTTCCGCTTTTCATTTTTCAAGAACACGAAACTTATACGGTAAAGTTTGAGTTTTGTCAAGGAAACTCATTTATATTATCTAAACTCTGAGCCAAACAAACAGTGAACTGATAATTGCGCATATACATTGTGGGACCATGCTGGCACGTATTAAAGACTCGCTTCAAATAATCATATCGAAAGAAATGCAATTTTTCATTGTTTAAAAACACAATTACAGTTTTGTTTTTATTTTCCTTTACAGCAATACGATGCAATGCGCCCCCACAGCCGGTAAATGGACGAATAACGCCGAGTCTTACGTCATACATATACCAACAGGAAGTGACGTATACGTGTGACATCGGGTATATCATAATTGGGGTCAAAACAATACGATGTATTGGGTTAAATGTGTGGTCTACCGCATTTCCTACGTGCCAAGGTAAGACTGGGAAAACTTCATATTATCATAATGATTTCAGGAAGATGTAAAATAGGTCGCAATGATGATAATAAAGAGATTGAGTTATCTTGACGTAACTACTATAGTAACCAAGGTATTAATTTCTGCCAACACACCCTCTCTAATTTTTGACAGCTATCACCTGTAATCCTCCAGCGAATTTTCAAAATGGTCAAATTTCTCCGAGTCTGTTGTCATACACATACAATCAAGAAATATTGTTCCGGTGTAACAACGGTTACGAGGCTATTGGGAGCTCGTCGGCCCGATGTATACGACTAAATGAATGGAGCAATACGCCACCAACGTGTCAAGGTATTTATAACTTACCTGTCTGCTTATAAAAATATACAATTCATTGCTATTTATAATCACACTCACTTACTAGCTTGTATTCTATTTAATGTCATTAAATAACTTCTGATCAGTTGGGGACCGCTTCAAAACTCAACCGACGATTTTCTGTCGGTTCTGGTCGGTTTGGGGTGGTTGGCTATTGTTTATTCCGGTTGAACCAGCCAGAACCACCAAGAACCGACAGGCAACCATCGGTTGAGTTTTGAAGCGGTGCCTAATATAAAGTCAAGACCAGTTAGGAGCATCGTGATCATCAGAGTTCAAATTGTATTAAAACTAACGGTTGCTTAATTCATGCATGCATTGTATCATTCACAAGCTTATCCCTACTGTTTTCATTCACACCTGCACAGAATTGACAACGTGTAGCACCCCTGTCACACCTATTAACGGCAACGTAAAACCAATGGCACTCTCGTACCAAATCGGGGACGCCGTTACGTTTACATGTAATACGAATCATCGATTGACAGGGTCAGAGACGGTTACATGTTTAGAAAATGGCGTCTGGTCTGATACATCCCCTACGTGCCAAGGTAGTAGACTTGGGTAGTTTACATTATGGCAGTAAAATGATAAATATCAGTTTCAAAGTCGAATATACTTGTAATAAATAAAGATTATTTGTTATTGTCGGTTAATTCCACGGGTAATTTTTGAGAGAAAAAATATGGCAAATGGATCTCTGTCGCAGATTGAAAAATCTATATTACCAATAAGTAAAGTGCACTAACACACATTCATTGTTATATTCATTTAACTAATTCCATGGAGTAATACAAAAGGAACTCTTGACAGATATTCTCACAATTATGTGTCATATATCAGGAACCCAATGTAATCAATGGCCGGGCAGTTTATTTGTTGCAAAGTATGAAAGATTCCCATTTTCTTTTTTCCAAAGAAGTTGATACGTTAAATTGTAAAGAACCTTTTAATTCTTTATCATATCGAATCTCATCGTCATACGCAATTATTCTCGTCATTGATAAGATACAGTGCCTACTGCAGTATCGAGGTTGAATTGGTTTTACAATTTTATAAAATTTCTTCCTAGTCAATGTTACCATTTTGTTGTGTATAAGATGACAAAACTTTCATCAATCATAGCTTGCTTTGTACATACATGTAATTCAATGATAATATTTTCACTCACGTTTCTCTCACATACTAAAACATACATATATATTTTTCATGTGTGTCATGCTTACAGTAATAACATGTCCTCCGTTAACACCACCCAACAACGGACAAATTTCACCTGCTCTAGGCTCTTATAATGTCGACCACCAAGTAGAAATTACGTGTAATAATAACTATCAACTCGTCGGTTCATCAGTCTTGTACTGCATTTTTGATGGTACATGGTCGAGTAGTGTACCAACGTGCCAAGGTAGGTACCATCCATGTTCTCACAGTTCGCTGTCGAAGTGATTACGTAATAGGCTGAGTTACCCAATCAACCGTTCACACTATACACAGGTCACAGTCGGTTGCATTGTCTTTGACAGAAAAGACTAAGTAATACGCTGCGCTGGTCAAGCAATATTGCTGTGGGAGGCAATCTGACATTGCAGTTAACGCGGGTAATTGAAATAGATGCCATGAGCCACGTAAATAGTTTGTTGGAATGGTTGTCAGAGAAAGAAATCGGATTATGACGTCACTTTGACATCCAATATTTTAACTTGAACTGAAACGAGTGATTGCAATTGATTGAACTCGTTGGGCAAATATTTTTTTTTTTAATTTCCCTAACGAACTCAATTTAAATACCGTTCAAACTAACAATTCAGGCAAATTCTTAATTATTTTTAAAATGCTCTAATTATAAATGAAAGCGAGTGATCTAAAAAATCCAAAACCATTTGAATTTTCCGAAACGTACCATCTGTTGCAGAGTTATTTAGGGTTTTGTATCACTATTTGAAGCAATTCTAGAGAACACAATGAAAGGCTCATTTTTTTCTTTCCTTTTTTTACTTTTGCTTGGCCAGGTCATGGCATAAATAATATGCTTCTGACATACACACAGGTTTGGCTTTAATTTCTTACTAAGTGTTATTTAATACACACATAGAGACAGTCCATTGCATAAACATACACTTGGTGATTTTAAGTTCTGCGTGAGCAAGATCATGCAACTGGTCATATAACGCCCAATACATGTACCGTTGGATACTTCCAGAGTTTTCTTTCTTAATGCCGCTGGTCATTTAGAAACGATTTTAATCAAGATATCTTTAAAAAAAAAATCCTGAATACATATAAAAATGTACTAAAATGGTAGGAAATGACATTTTCTGATTCTTTGATTGATGAAAAGGAATGTTTTGAAATTCAACACCTCTGCAATATTACTTTGCAAGTTTCCTTCAAAAGCGAGTGGCTGTAGTTAGTTAACTCTCGTCTGCCCAGGGGGTTGTTGCTGCAACCACCCCTAAGGGTTTTTCCCCGCTGCATAAACGCAAAAGCAAACGACCCCAGGAATTTGAGTAATCTCTTTTACATCCTTTACAGTTATTATTTTGATGACAAAATTAGGGAGGTAACACCTAAGGTGGGGTTATGGTAGGCCGTCGAAGTTCGGGTGTAGAGGGGGGTGGGGTGGTGAGGACCCGGAATATTTTAAGTCGCCATTTTGAAAAAAAATATATGAATGTTATGAAGCTGAAACTTGCAGGGCATGTTAGAATTGTCATATCCCTTCTTAGTTTAGAACTTTTTGATTTGGTGACCATTTTTGCCATAATCCCGATTAGGGGAGGACCATACGTATCTATTGATAGCAAAACCTAGTTCATAGGGGGTTCTGTTCTTAAAATTTAGGGGGTTGCAACACCACCCCCCCCCCCCCCCCATATATTGTAAACTTGGTTGCATCTGCTCTTTTCAGAGTTGTCTGTATATGAAAACTAGTCATTTTTCACCTCAAAATAGCTGTCATTTCAAAATTACAAATGCGATAAAGCTGAAGTAAACAGTTTTTTAAAGCAGTTTCTTTCTTCTTTCTAGTAATTGATAGTTTGATTTATTTCTGAGTTGTACTTTCCACAAAATATACAAAAATGTCAATTTTGGGTCCAATTTTGACCAAAAAAGGCTCCGTATTACTTTCCAGAGGATGGAATAGATCCCTAGTATGCAAATTTATATTAACTACACCTCACTTAACTCTTACATAAAATTTGTTTTCATATTGATCATTTAGTTTCTGGGCGAATTTTACAATTATATCAGTGAAATTTAGTGTTTTTATCTGCCAAAATCCAAGATGGCTGCCAATTTAATATGCAAATTAGGCATATTTGTGCATTTTTGCTCTGTTTATCTTTCATTTTGATATTGGGTATCATAAAGCCGAAGTTTAAAGGCACTATTACACTTTTAGTTCAAATATGATTTTAGTGTCCTTGTCACCTAAATGCAACAATTAACCCAAAACTTTACAATGAAGTTTGAAGTTAAAGTTGCGTAGACGTGTTACAAAAAAATAGCCTGGGTACACGAGAGTTAAAATTTCTTTCTGAATCGCATAACTTAAATGATTCTGTTCAATCAATTTACCACTGGTGCACTTACTGAAGAGCTTTAGTTGATTTTTTGTTTACATATTTTTGAAGAAAATGAATCAAATCTGAGTTAATGAAACATTTAGTTTCAATGGCCAGGATAAATGAATGCAATAATGACATGAATAACCCCATCTTCCTTTGGGAAAAATGTATTTGTCAAAAACAGTTCAGTGTCATTCTACGTTCAGACCAATCAGGAACTCATCTTCTTTCAATTTCGCTGTAACAATTTAGTGATCAAATATGACGATGAACTTTATGCCGGTGTGAAAGGAATCAAAGTCCCCCTGAAATGGTAGTCCGCCATCCATAGACCATAACGGAGTAAAGCGTGAAACTAATGTTGCGTGAGAGTTGTCAGTCTATACTTTACTGTACAACTTGACCCCGACAATAAGAACGGGAGACTTACATTCCTGCTACACTGGTTCCATAATATCTATACATGGGTTAATGAGTTCATGAAATGAAAATATTCTTCCACCAGAAATCATATGCACAGCACCAACTGCTCCACTCAATGGATTTGTATCGCCTACACGATCACGCAATCCTATTGGCACTGTGTTATCATTTAATTGTCAAACTGGTTACCAGCTGTCAGGAGTGGCATCCATTACATGTACCGATTCTGGAACGTGGTCGAGTCCATTCCCAAGATGTGTTCAAATGGGTAAGATAAGTAATACATACTCTAATTTAATGACTTTCAAAATTATGTATCGGCAAACGACACGGCTAAAACTTTGAGACACAATGACAATTGAAAGTTTCCCAATGGAGTTCCCTAGAACATATATGGTCTTTAAAGTACTAAAAATGGTGTTGGATGTATTTAAATTTCTCCAATGTATAATAACATTTGCATGGTTCATCTTCAAGCAACAAGTGAACATGGATCAAGAATCTCAGCTGACGAGACCTAACTTTAGAAGGTAGAATTAGTCAGGCTCTCCGTTCGTTTAATGTTAAGCATAACTCTAAGGCAAGAGTTACCATGTAATTTTCCTTTTGTTCTGATTATCTGATATAGCTGTATGAATACCTAAAATCCTTCTTATTCATTCAAAGCACCGACAACATGTACAGTTCCACCACAAATCAGCAACGGTAACATGAGTCCGTCAGTATCATCGTACCCGATTGGAATTACAATAACTTACACTTGTAACATAGGTTACAATCTACGAGGGACTTCAATGCTTGAGTGCACTCAAGATGGTTCCTGGTCAGCAAATTTTCCGATCTGTGCGCAAATTGGTAGGTAGTGCATTTAGTCATATTGGATATACACCACAATATGTAATCTTAACCATTATAATCCAACTGAGTGACGTTACTTCTTGTCTGGTTCCAAAGATTCATGTATTACGCCCAACTTTTGCAAGTATCTATGTGGTTGGGATTAAGTGCTTTTAAAAACCTAACTAGGGATGTCACTGTTAGTATTAGGCTGTGATCACATACAAAAAGTATACAGTATACGGTATTCCTGTACGATCCTCGGGGAAAGAACTTCATATTTGTGGATCGTCATATCGAAAGGTACCTTAATACCGGCATAGTACATTACGAGATACGAGCCATTGAAGCTAAGCATAGTTAAAAATCACATCCAAGGTCGAATTTCTATTTTCATCAGAAAGGTTATCATTGAAGTGTATTCTATCATATTAATTAGGTTCCAACATCCAAAAGATAAGATAAATGTATTAAAAACCAAGCTAAAAATCCTCTCTCCATTCAAGATTTACTAAGTACAAAAACTTTAACATTACACGTTACTTGCCTTAATTTTTGTACCGTTGATTTTGACATTTCACCGGTAATAAATCATCCAATATTTAGTCAACAACTCACTAAGTTACCATATTTCATGCCTTTAAGGACAGGAATATGCCTTGAGGGTATCATTGTATCCTTCACAACCCTCAAAGTAGACCACATAGCAGTGGGTGGGCTAAATATTGGATGATTTATTACCAGTGAAATGTCAAAATCAGTGGTACAAAAATTCAAGGCAAGGTACATGTAATGCTCGATTTTCTCAAAACTAATCAGCCCGATGCCTTTTACCAATTTGGGTGTAACTTCGCAACCGAACATCCAATAACCAAAATCAAGGTGTCATTTTAAAGCTTAAAATCTCAGCTTTCAGATGAGACCAAAAAAAAATGATTTTGCGACCTTAAGGTACTTTTTGATATGACGGGTCACATTTTTATCGTCCCGGGAGCGAATAGCAAATACCGTATCTCGTATACTTCCATGTGATCGTAACTTTAAAGTGTCTACCTGATACATCGGATGATCATAAACGTACAGACCTACTATTTCAAGGGTGGCCATTAGTTGAACAAGATTTGCTAATTTTTTTGGAGTAATAGATTGTTTTGAACTTTCATGAGATTTGTTTTGTCGATGAAGTATTGACCTTGAACTTAGCTTATCATTATTTGTCATTTGTCATACATTAGTTGATAAGATAAAGATGCTTTGCTATCCTTTTGCCAATGTCATTGACCTTACCTCTCGTACAACAATACAATGTAGCAACTTTTTCAGTTGCTCTAAGGCTGCGATCACATAGAAGTATACGGTACCGTATACGGCATTCGCTATACGCTATTCGGTGGCTATATTTCATACAGGCACATCGAGCTAGCTATACGCTTTTTTGAATAGTGCCCTCTTATGTGACCCGGTGGCATCAAATCCACGTGTTCGATTGAATCTATACGCGTGCCTTGGTGATATCGTGCACCGTATACCCGAATAGTATAGTTCTATGTGATCGCAGCTTAAGACGCATGAAGTACCGGGGCCGCTTGAAGAAAAACGTGCTACGCATGCTCGTCAGAGCACCTCAAACGGACCCTAAATGTCTTAATCATGTACAGCAAATTCCAATCCTTAATGACATTAAATATTAAAAATCATGCCCCTAAATGTCGTAAAACCCTGAAATTTATTCCTAAATGGCGTAATGGACAATTGATCCCTTAATAGCGTAACACATTGAAATGGACGTTAAATGTCGTAACGCACCATTTTTCTGCCATAAAACATGAATGTGATATATTGAAAGACTTTTCTGTAGTATTTCTTGGAATTTTAGAATATCTGGCAAAAAAACTGACGCTATAGTCGAAGATGTCGTAAAAAGACGACCCTGAATGTCGAAAGTTACCTTGGTGTGGAAAGGTACCCCTTTTTCTAAAGACGTCTACGACGCCAATCAGCCAAAATTCGACCTTTTCGACTGTTTTTTTTTTCTTCGAGTGGCCACCGGGCAAGAAGTGTCTAACTTGAATCTCTTTACATCCTTTTAATTTTATGACTAAAATTGAAATACCGCCGAAGGCGGGACTGGATAGGTTTGCTGTGGTTTAATGGATAGAGGAAGCCTAAACTTACCTCCTGGTACCAAAACCAAATTTAAGAGTAATTTGGTTTAAAATATTAGAGGGTTGCAACAAAAACCCTCCCTGGTTATTATACCTGTCACGTTGGTAATACTAGGGTTACCTGTTCATACTAATATCATATGTGTAGAATAATCACTTTTTATTTTGTTTTAAGTAATGTGTCCAAATCCAGTAACACCGGCTGGTGGCGCTATACAACCAGTATCCGGACCTTTCAACGAAGGCGATCAGGTGATTTTTAGCTGTAGTCAAGGATTTCAACTCAAGGGCGTTCCTGCTGTCACTTGTCAAGCTGACGGTACATGGACAGAACAATCGCCAATATGCAGTCAAGGTAACTTCCTAAATAAGAATTTAAATCATTTTAATTTAAACATTATTCATTGTATCAATACTACGGTGTATGTACTTGTTGTGTTTTCCCCCTTCGATCGGTTTATTTTTACTAAGGCAGAAGACCTTCCAAAACATACTTATAGAAGGCCCTTAAGTCAATAACGCTGAATAATATTTTATTGTCATCCTTCATTTCCTCTGTCCATCTTTTTTGTTCTTTTTGTTTTTGCATCCCTCTCCCATCTTTCTGTTGTTTCGGGACCCACTTGGGTCCCGAAACAATTCTGCATTCAACATAATTCTGCATTCAACATTTTCTCTTTGGTTTTTCTTTGGTAGTCATATTAAAGTTCGTATACATAGTTTTGCTATATTCTTATTCTGTCCGATCATCAAACTAAAGACGCGTAGACGATATGTAATACAATTATACAAAATCCTAACACTATTATTCAAAATTTCATTTCATTTCATTGGTCATGACAGTTGTTATTCTAATATGAGATTATCGATTAAATTTTGTTCATAACAGAATTCTGCCAACAACCAGTCGTTCCAACTAATGGCGGAGTAAATCCTACAGGGCAGATTGCTTCCGGGTCAAGTGTCATCTTTGAATGCGATCTCGGCTTTAGAATAGAAGGAACCAGAGAAGTGGTTTGTACACAACGACTTCAGTGGAGTAATGAATCACCATTATGTGTGGGTAAGAAAGGATCTGTTTAAAAAACTACTGTTCTTCCGGCTTTCAATCTTTCCAGTCATTAATAGTTCGTTCATGAGATTCTCCTAAACTATTTAGACTATGAATAAAGCTTTGTATGCAAGGCTTGGCGTCTAAAGACATTTGCTCACCCGAGAGACAATCACTCACGATATTCACCCTGAAATATTCTCTAAAATAGAGATAAAACATTGCTTACAATGTTTGACTATTGGTTAAATCGATGTTAGCATTATTTAAATCGATTGTTACATCATTTAAACCAATATTCAAACATTTGCAGTGTCATTACGTCTCAAATAAGTCGGTGCGAACATCGCGAGCGAATGTCTCTCGGGTGAGCGAATGTCTTTAGACGTCAAGCCTAAATGGAATAATAAAAGATACCCGTCTCTATTATCATCATCGTCTGATTTTATATCAAATTTGTAAGTTTGGTCATCTACATCAGGGAATTATAATTTTAAAATAATAAACTTGACTTAATAATTTGAGATTCAGCAGGATCGATCCGTCAATTGCCCACACGTACAGTAGAGGATAAGTTTTCTATTTCTATAAAATTGAAAAAGGATCTTCGCTTTCTAAGTCAGTCTTGATTTAAAAGGAGATTGTCTGTTTATTGACGAAGTTGTATAGCAACCATATTGCATAATTTTTATTGTATTTAATTTTTATTTCTTTATGTTTGCATTACGTTGTCGCTATTTTTCTCGTCTATTCTAAAATTGTGATGAATATCTTCTGGTACTAAAGAGGTAACATGCAATCCACCACAATCATTTGTTGGCGGTAATTTTCAACCAGTCGGTGATGCTTATGCCCTTGGGGATGAGATTACATTCAGTTGCAAGTCAGGGTTTACATTGAGCGGAGAAACCACTTCGGTCACGTGCAACCTACAGGGTGACAATGCAGCCGCGTGGAGTTCTTCTATACCTAGTTGTGTAGAGGAAGGTAAGGAACCGCTTCAAAACTCAACCGGCGAGCTCCGGAGGTTGTCTGTCGGTTCTTGTCGGTTTGGGGCGGTTGACTATTGTTTATACCGGTTGAACACGACAGAAGCGCCCAGTACATTACCGTCGATTGAATTTTGAAGTGACCTATATAGCATACCTAGAAATATATTCTTTTATATTCCGATTTAAGGATGCTTATGACGCACCATACGCACAACAGGTAATCTGGTCATACCGGTCGATGACGCAGGCTACGTCAAAAATACCTGTAATTGAGGTAGAATTTGATGGTAACCCCAGTTTTTTTTCTGCAGGGGAATTTGATTAGATATGAAATCATCCCTAACGATGGAATAGGCAAACCAGAAAAAAGTATCATCATGCTCATAAACTTACGTGATATCATGTATCACGATTTTTTCTTCTTTTTATAAGATATAAACCTGACTATGTTGATTTTGATTAATTTATATCCCATCTTGAAAACACATTATCCAAAATCAGCAAAGAAAGGAAAACAGGTTTCAGTATGGGTGATTTCAACATTGATTTGTTGAAATATCATCTCAATAAACAAGTCAATTGTTTTGCTAATATCATGTATTCTTACTCTTTTTTTTGTTCATGTATTGATCGCCCAACCCGGATTTGCACAACAAAAAAAGGAACTTCAATCACCCTTATAGATAACATTTTCACTAATGATGCTGTCCATAAAATAAATTCAGGCAACTTAGTCACAGACCTCTCTGACCATTTCCCAAATTTAATCTCAATTAAAGGGTCTTGTTTCCATAATGTTCCTAATATATCTAAGAAAGAAATAAGACAACTTAAACCCAATAATATTAATGGTCTGAACAATTAACCAATTTACAACAACCAATATATCTGCTGAGGTTCCGGCATTATATATTCTTTTTATAGTTTCTATATTATTTATTTTGCTACCTATGTTTCCAAAAAATCACAATTTTAGGTCAATCATTGCTTTATGTCGTCATAATTGCTTAACCTCTTGATCGAGGAAAGAAATATTTTTGTATAGAGAAGATCAAAAGCTGTATATGCATTCGTACTATGTCAATATCAAAATTGATGGTGACCAATATCAACACCCTGCCTTTTGTACACTACGTTTATATATATAGTAACATACCTTTCACTTACAATTAAATGCAAATAAAATGCGCTTACTATATAATGCAAATAAATTTTCAAGGATTGTTTTATATTTGTACCCAACATAGTTTTTGACAAAAATGATTAGCCAAGTGTATGTTATGGGAGGAACTAACGGCCTTTTAATGACTGAAGCCTTTCGGGGAGCAAAGTTGTGCATGGTCTTGATAAATGTTGACGCAAATTAAGTCCATTCAGAACAATACAATTTTTATTATACACAGGTGCTCAATGTCCAGCTCTTACCCGCCCTGCATTCGGCATTATTGTACCTCCTATATTGACGGCATATCCAGTTGGTGAAAGAGTGGAGTTTCGATGCGACGACGGCTATGCCATTATGGGAAGTGATGAGCTCATATGCACACGTGATGGGTCATGGTCAGCAGATATACCATATTGTGAGATGTTAAGTAAGTAATCGTGTTATAAGCTATAGAGGTTTCATCCATGTTTAAAGCACTGTGAAACAGCTGACGTTTTCCTGTTGAACGTATATGCGTATAAATTCCAAGGCATATGTGTCAACGTGCGCGGTGCATTTTTCAGTGGAGGAAATGTGACATATTATTCTAAGTCGTAGACCAAGGAATACTAATTTTATCGCCAGTTCCTAAGAATCGATAGATTGCAGTACTTCACCAATATAACCATCTAGTATTTTGTATATATAACATCCCATTGTTACTCCTAGATGTGGTTGTAGGAAAAGTAGTATTTGTAATCGGACAATGAGTGGATTTGATCACACAGTAACAGAGATTACACTAATTTCAAAACATGGCCCCAGTTAGCGTAACGTGTAACGTAATATGTGGTCAAAAACGAGGACACGCGATGAGGAATGTTGCATACCTTGTACCCGATTATAAGCGTAACACACATCAAGGACGATGTCAGGATTTATCGAAATTTGAGCAGGACTATTCCTTGTGTGTCCTCGTTAATTTGAGCCACTGATCACGTGACCAACGAAAAAACGTTACCCAGCGCTTATTGAGAAATACTGATCAAATGAGCTATGAAGTATATGGGAATAAAGTGTCAGGGGTCTGATATGATATAGGTCACGAATATTTATGTCGAAGTGTAATATATGGATCCAATCGCAGTGTTTCTAATGAATCTATTCAACAGCTCCATCTTGCCCAGTACCGAATGTAACGTCCAATCTTATCGTGAGACCGCAGCAAGGACCGTATGATGTCGGCATTGTTATTCAGTTTTCCTGCGAAAATTCATTCACTATCAAAGGCGAAGAGAGTGCTATATGTACCAAAGATTTGCAGTGGTCAGAGACGGCGCCAACGTGTACAAAGTCTGGTAGGTTAAACGTAACAATCTAAAGTAACCATTCATTTGGCAGTGAAAACGTAAATTCAGATTGTGGTCAAATTCATATTATTGCTTATATATATATATATAGTAAAATGTGTGTTGGATGTAGTATAATATTACTGTTTAGCGCTGCATTTATTCAGTTTGTCTAGCGCGAAAATTAATATACCTTAAAAGTTGATTATGTATATATATTGTGGCACATTAAAAATCCTCGCGCAGCAAAATCAAAACACACGAAATTCATAATAATGAGTCGTACTCGAAAAATACTGATTGCAAAAATATTTACGTTTAGAGATTTGCTTGATCACTTCATACCAAATGTCCAATCAATGATTTCCGATTTACAGATTTTCAGCTTCAAACAAGTATTCGATTGTAAACATGGTATATCTTGAAAACTGTTTGAGTTCAGTAAAAAAAAAAGCGTGTGTGCCACGTAGAGATTGAAATGGAATAATTTGAAAGTGAAGATTAATTAAGGGGTCGCTTCAAAACTCAACCGGCGGTTGACCGCACGGAACCGGCTGTTCTGGGAGGTTGCCATTGTTCAGAACAATAGAAACCGGGCGGAACCGGCGGTTCCTGGCGGTAAACCGCCGGTTGAGTTTCAATCAATCAATCAATCAAATCACTTTATTCACAATATCATACATAAATATACTATTAAAAACAATCAAAAAACATGACAATGATATTGCAGGA
>JXSR01S055882.1:0-20959 GCA_000969725.1 Ophiothrix spiculata | reverse complement strand
GTCTCAATAGCGCCTAATGGGCCATGGCAAGATGTGAGTGCAGATGAATCACTGGGGGTACTACGGGAAGATCCCATTAAAAAAAAAAAAAAAAAGATCGACCTACCGACCCTCCAAATTTTTGGTCATTAAGGGCAAACAAACATTTATTTTTTTTTGGCCTAAAGCTTAGAAAATGCTGTCACAGATGAAACGATAAAATCAAAAGTGATATAATCTGCAAAGTCCCCTCTTTCGGGATGAGCAATCACATATAAAAAATGCTCGATGTGGTCATGACCACATATTTGTGAAGGCATAATGGAGTATGTAGCACACACAATACAATGTATATTCCCTCTTTATTGAAATGCATCTCTAACTTAGGCCTGTATATTATATCAATAATTTTTTTCAAGCAGTACACTACTAAGTGGACAATATTGAACTTCCATGAGTGTTTACAAAATATTTTTGACCACAGAATAACACGATCAATTCAAAAATGGATTGCTTTTTACTTCCATTACCAAATCAGTAAGAATTTTTCACAAGACGTCCAGCTGGCCAATACAGGTGTTCTCCATTTTCTGCTGAGAGATTTGAGTCACTTGTATCAACACTGAGCTAGTGGTCACTCAGTGGCCAGTCCTTTCATGCTCTTTGATATGCAGACAGCAAATTGCTCCGTAATTGATCATTTTGGGGTCAAGTAACGCAATAGTCCAGATTGGTTACATAGTCTAATCTCTAGAAGTGAAAGTTCTATGACTTGTTTTGTCACAGTATTGTTTTTATAATAATCTGGCAGGAGATATGATTGTAGGTTGATTACACTATATTTTTATAGGTTTAAAATATAAAAGAAAATCTGATGGGAAGATATGTATGGCAATAACACAATCAGCAGGTCGGGTTTAGTTACTGATGAAAACACTGGATTTTACCCAAGATTTGTCCCTTTCATGAGTAAAAAAAGATTAATGCAAAGTTGCACAACTTTTTCGAACAATTATTTTTTCATGTCTAATTTAGTAATACCTTTATATATTTTGAATAGAGGTTAGAGGAACGGGGGTAGAACTGACGGCTTATAGATATAAAATTGACCGCTCTTCCCCATTTGACTCATTAGCTCAGTTGGTAGGGCGTAGCGCTAGTAATGCCAAGGTCCCAGGTTCGAATCCTGGATGGTGCATTATGATTATTTATTTGTTCTTTGTTAGTGGACATTTTGTTGTTGTTTATTTCATAACGTTACAGCTTAAAAATTAATTGGTCATTTGATTCAACTTGCAATTATATGCTTATTAAATAAGCGTAGGCTCTCTAGGAATTGCTAAATCACAAAATGTATCAATATGCACCACTGGTAAAAGAAAGGTACATTCATAGTTTGTTTCTACTGAATGACTTGTGATGAGTTACCATGGTAACCAGGTGAAATAGTACCATAACCCAATAAAGTTGTGCATTTAATGGCTGCCATTGTTAGATTCTGTGTGATTTGTCAACTTTGAAGGCAGTGAAATATCTCTGTTTGGATTCAATTTCCCGAATGCCAACTGTATGCGATAAGTGGGTGTCATGATACAAAATGAGAGTGAAAATCACCAAATTCCACCTGTGAAATTAAGTGTATCTGTCATGAAATGCTTGCAAATGGTGGTTTGATTTGAGTGGGTTGTGTTTTACAAACAGAGGATTATATTATATTATTGGCTCATGCACGGGGTTGGGGTACCATACCCAGATGCGTGCAGTATTTCTGGTGGCATCATCCTCGATGCTTGTGTAAGCAGGTGTCATTCCATAAATCTTTTACTCTTTGGTCCAGAACCTGCAACCAAAAGATCAGTGTAACCCTCTGGCTGTGAGTGATTTTGTTTGCTATCAGTTAATAAATAAAAAAAAAGATAAATAAATACAAATAAGTGATGAGCGTTATTGGTTTTATTGATGAGCTAAATAGATTTATTTTTTAGACTGAAAGGAAAATCGTGACTTTGAATCGTGAATTGTGATGTTGTCGACTTGAAAAAAATAGACCATATACTACAGGCACACTGACTTGATAGGTTTATTTTTGAAATTTTATCATGCATAGTTTGCAAACACTAACAGAGTGGCTTCTCTCACGTGGATTGTTACAGTATCCATGTATGAAAAATATTTTTACTAAAGATAAATAGGCCATGAAAACTATACAAACAAGATCATTGGCTGCAATTAAATTGTATTTTTAGACTTGATATTGTGAGTATAATCACTTTGATCACAGAGCAGAATGGAATTCTTGTGGTGTCAGTTATTCCATGATGTAATAACATAATTGAATGAGGGGTATTCAATAAGTTCATGGTCCGAGGTAGGAAAATTTTATTTAAATCAACTTGACTGATGAACATACATTTGAAAAGTTTGAAAAATTAATATTTTAATGTTCCAGAAAATTCTAACGTGCCTTATTTTAGAGGTTTTTGAGGGTTGAATTTTTACCTTAAAATTGAAAATATGGCAAAAATTATGACATGAAGTCCCCATAAAATCTCCTTTCCAGGCACAATCTCCTTTCCAGGCACAACACCCAACGAGCTCCACATAGATAAGGAGACAACACTTGAGAGAGGTTACCCTTTCATATATACAACATCAGAAGAATTTTAGCGCTGAATTCAAACATGTCAGGGAGATGATGGAAGTGGGAGCTCTTGACCTCTTGATGCTTTTTAAAAAAAAAGATTTGATGTATAAATTTAGCGCGAAAAGCGGTAGGCCCTATGTATATACTTCCGCACATTGAAAAATTCACAAGCGCGTAAATTAAAATGTGCGAAATGGCTCAAAATTAGACTTGCACGAAAAGTACTGATTGCGAAAATATTGGCGTTTGTAAACGTTCTCGAAACTTTTGTATGTACATCAATTATTAAGATTAATTACATATTGATTCAACCTGCATAACTCACCTCTTTCTACAAAAGGCTACAAACTTATTGAACAGCCTTGTATGAATGACGATGACACCATGCATGAGCTGTAAGTTTACACAAGGCTCCACAACGTCACACACTTAGACATGATAAATCACGCAATGCAAATCTGGAGTCCACCCGGTAATAAAATTAATCAACTTTAATGTAGTCGGCTTTATATTGAACATGTTATCTAACCAAGTTAGAAATGTGTGCCAGGAAGCCGCAGAATATTGGTGATAATCATCGCTGCTGAGTAGCGGAGGTTATCCAACTCGCTGCGGAATAGTGTGAGGATATCAGACTTGCTAATCAATAGTGATAATGAGGTTGGGTCGGAAATTGATGCAAATTGGAAATCCCATGAGAGTAAATCTTGATTTAGCTGAGCATCTCTTATTTTAAGATTTTGACTGCTCGGTTTATTGTTGGTGTCCCGTTAACATGGGTTACACGTTTCCTCTGATTTTGCTTTGCTCAATATTAATGGTAAAGAAATTATTTCAGACAGTTTTTAAACTTGGCCACATCGATGGAAGAAAACGATGTATCACATTATCCATTGAATGAATTTTGTGACAAAAATGATGCATGTAGGTAACATTTTCTTTTTACTATTTGGTTATTATTAAATGGGCTTGAATTTTACATTTTTTAAGTTGCGCATTTTTGACAAAATCGTTAATTTTGCTCAGTACCTGAGACTAGAACTATTAATGTGGTTATTGTCTGTGGGGTATGATGAGAGGGGAAATATGGGGAGCATTTGCACTCTGTTCCTTCTCTGCTTATTTTTCCACTCTTGATGTCAAAAAGCAAAAAATTGTAATTTTTAGGCAAAAATTTCAACTTTTATCCCCTGAAGAAACTAGTACTGAGTACTTTCTTTTAAAAAATCTGGAAAAATTTCTGGTTCTATTAGTTTAGCATATGAGCGATAACAAATACCAATCACACGATCCACTTTTACAAACTGAAGTAAGGCCCCACCCTATCGCCCAGGTTCATGTTATAAATATTGGTCCTGCACAAGATGCCAGGTTTATGGTTTTACGTCACTGGCTGTAGACAGGCCCATTAATTTGATAAAGTACCATTACTAAACCATAATTGATTTATATTCATAGAGAGCCCCATCTTGCATAGCATTGTTAGGCTACTGACATTTCCATCCCACATCACGCGTCATACAGTCATCAAACCTCGTTTCGCCAGACTTGAAATTCCTCCATTACCATGCTAGAACGCTAAAACATACACGGGACTCTTGGGTCGTCTCAAGACGTGTACTCCGCAACGGCAGAAAGATGCATGTTGTGTTTTTATTGGTCAGCTGGATGTTCATTTTACTGTCCGACTAGTAAAAGGGTTGTTTGAAAAAGTGAGTAGAAGTAATGCGAGCAATGCTCAGTTAACTGAGTTTGCAATATGAGTTTGGATTGGCAGGGCAAGTTTAAGACCTTCTGAATGCCTATATAGGGAAATCAGTCCTAAAGAGAGTAAATGTACTTGCAATTAAAGCTCTATTTTGTAGAAATATTCCATAATTAAATGTATTTTCAAACATTGGTGGTACTTTTTTCCTTGAGATATATTTTGAGGAGGGCTGTCATTTTGAAACAAGTCATTCAATTTTCTGAGTGTTTTATTGTCATATTTCAGTTATTTTTCAAAAACTTTTAATTTGAAATTCATTTAAAAACGATTTTCTGTGAAGGTCCCTCTATTGCACCTTCACTTCTAGTGACAATCACTAAAATCATAACCTCATCAATGTTACTTTTGATATTACTTTGTCATTTGATGGCCTTTTAATTAATATCAAGAAATTCATTATAGAATCCCTTGTACATAGAAACTCTTATACAACACCACAAATGAACTCGCAACTCTCATTGCATCAACTCACCAAATACACATCTCTGTTGATACAACCCGTTGTTATTACATTGGTCAGTTGACCATCCAGTTCACTGTCCAGCCAGAGGAGGCTCGAGAGTAGGTGGTAGGTCAACAACAAGTCGGAGAAGCTATCACGTTATCAGTGCAAATAAGATAAGAGGTTATAGATACAAGTTCCCAAGATGCTTCTAATTCTTCATGCAGATAGATACCGGTCTCAATTTATTTCTGTTCACATGTAACGATGTATGATGTGAGATGTTACAAATGTATTCAGTTGTTTAGAAACTAAGTGGCTTTGGGAATAATTTATCATTGGTGTGTCCACGGGGTGGCTTTGGGGCTGAGCCCTCTCCCCCCCTCTCCCCCCCCTGCAAGATTGTACAAATCATGTAAAATCAGCCTGTTTTTAATGATTTTTAGTACTCAGCCCCTTAAAATTGGCAAATCCCTTTTACACCCTCCCAACTATCCCCCTCCGCCCTCTCAAGTCACAGTGCAATGCTATTTTACAGAATTTTAATTTCCAATTTTTATGTCACTATATAGAAGTTATTTGAAAACCAGGATGCATCAAAGAGCTTGAGAATTTGGTGGTCATTTTTCTAAAGCATTAAAATATTTGAAGAGATAGCCGCCACCACCATGTACCAGCATCATGTAAGCCCACTCATGGCTACCTGTTTGAAAACTTTGGTTCAGAATGAGGATTTGTGGATGCAGATATCTGAGCATGCCCATCTCTTATTTTGAAGGGGAAGTGTCGATTTGACCTGCGAGAGTGCCGATCATCTTTCAGATAACCCAGAATGCTTGGCTGTTATAAAGTAGATCAATTATGAGACAAACATGATTATGCTGATGAATAATGTAGATATACTGAAATATGGGGTTAGATAACTGATATCTTATTTACTATCACAAACTAGACCAATTATGTGAAATTTTTAAGTTTAAAGATTGAATTTGTGGGTAATGATCGTGGGTTGTGGATGTGAACCTCAATGTTTGGTTTGAAATTAGGCATGTTGTGTGATTTTGTAAATGAATAATGATTTAAGCTTTTACCTAAGGAAATTCTGATGCTTATCTTATTATCCCGATGTGATGTTTTCAATTGACATTTACGCTACAGCTAATGAAAATATCATATATTTGCATATTCCAGGAGAAAGCCACATACTGTACACATACTTGTTTTCTCATAGTATCAAATTCTCACAAAATTAAACCTCGGAAGCTCATTTGATATCTAGTTGTGTCATTTTTAAAATGTTGGTAAAATTAAAAGTGTGTTGGTAAATCATTAATGAGAGCGGGTTGGCACGGCGGTAGTTCCCTCGCCTTGCATAATTGAGTTCCTGGGTTTGATTCCCACATCGGGCGCTTTGTGTACATTTGGTTTTCAGTCCATGCTAGCTTCCACAAGAAGTTTTCTCCAGGCACTCCGGTCTTCTACCTGCATTCAAAAACTGAATTTAAAGATATCGTGGAGCTCTGTTGAAGAGCTTACTTGGTACCAAGTACCAAGTACTCAGGTCTTCCTCCTGCATTCAAAAACTGAATTTAAAGATATTTTGGAGCTCTGTTGAAGATAAGCTTCCTAAAGCTTACTTGGTAACTTGGTACCAAGTACCAAGTTTAATAGGTTTCCATGGCGAAAGCCTAAAACAAGATGATAATACACCACACTCCCTCAGAAAAGTGGAGAGACCAAAACTACATGTGGAATATTCACATAGACCTCTTTGTATCAAGAATTGTAGAAATCAGTTATTTGTCTGAATAACTTTTTAAACAAAGGAGCAGTACGCCAAGTGACTAGAGATTTCTAGTTAGATATACATCGCCAAATCTTGGCTTTGTGAGTTGCTAGTTCCTGATTTTATCTAAAAATGTCATATTGTCTGATTTAATGCATCTATTGTTTGTCTCTTTCAGATCCAAGCACAAAATTTATTAATTAGCCACTCCATTAATTAGTATCACCCATCAAGGCAAAGTTCATTATCACTATTGCATAGCCTAATTAAGTGATTTCACCCTTGAACTACATTTAGCACAAATCCCAAGGGCACAGTTAACCATCAAGGCAATTACCTCACTGCATTGGAATCTTCAGTCATGGGGAATGAGGTTGATTTTTATGTCATGGTCAATGCAGTTGCCTTGAACTTGCATTTAGACCTGTCATCAAACCAAGGGTTGTTAAAATGTAATTCAAGTGCAATGTCCCCTGGGCTAAGTTCTAAGTATGGGAAAATTGGTTTGGTTTTGCCCACTTAAATGTTTGCTTGATATTAATATCTTGTGCATGTGTGTGTGTTGTAAGTTTGCACTTTTTCTTAGTGTAAGCTTTAATACTTCTTTGTTTATAAAAGTCGAGTAAAAGTACACAAAAGGTTTTTTTAAATACATTAAAGGAGATGTGAAAGAGGAAATGGTTGGCTGGTCTCTCTCGTAATTCAAGTTTTCTAGGCATAGATCAAATTTTGATTTGGTTTTAAGGTAAAAAGAATGTAAATAATGTTATGATGTTAGGCCTAAAGGGCTTTTCATTCAAAAAATGTTCAATAGAAGGACCTTTGTTAAAAACTGAATGTTAGAATGTCATCAATAGCACCGAACCTTGGAGAATTTTTATCAGTCCTTATGGATAGGGCATTCCGGGCCAGGGATTGAGACAATTGGAAAAAGTTGATGATGCTACAGTAGAAACTCGTTAACACAAAATCGTCGGGGCCAAGAGTGTGCTTTTGTGTTAAGCAAATTTTGAGTAAACCATAACCGATCGCCACCAATAAAAACCAAATGCATTGTATATACTGGTACTGATACTGCTATGTTATAGCATATGGCATCTGTAAGCTTACTTAAAAACCTAAATGTCAGAAAAATCTCACGGACAGACATGAATCAATGAAATATTGCATCAAAAGAGTAATCGCTAAATTTTGCCGTATTTACTTCAAAATTTCCAACTTTAAATCAAGCCGTCCAGTACCACAAAAAATCTAAATCGGCCATATATATCAAGCCACAGGACTCGCCAATTTTCATGTAGGGGTGTTTTTGCGATGTTTTTAAAACTTGAATGCATAAGATAACGGCTATTGTACTTTTTGTGCAGAGTTTTCGTGTTATCGTTCGAGAACGCAATGTAAAATGTACAGTAGGGATGGTCACTTGCTTTCGGCATAAGCGGATTTCGTACTATTTCTTTCGTGTTAACCCTTTCCAGTTTGTCCACTTTTTCTGCCACAGACGGAAGGTAGTTAACCTGTAAATTAAATTTATCTTTAGAAATATTCCACATAATTCAATGAAACATCAGCATAATAGACCTTTATGAACTGTATACATTGCCTGTGATAGTGTTTTGGAAGGTAAGAGGTTGTGAAATGAGTTATACTATAGTGTTAGTTAGGGCGTACCCCATCAGGAGGTCCTCTGTATCCTAAGGAAGGATCTATACTAATCCAGGGTCCTGCAAGATCTGCTTTGGCTCTTGACAAAGGCATATCATACTGAAAATGTTAAAACTGATTACTTTGGGACAGATGACTCTACCTCTACTTAAAAAGTAATTTTGAGATTTGATGACAGTATTTCATCATTATTGACAGTTGTTTTTATTTCAGTTGGTATCATTTGTTTACCATTGAATTTGAAATATGCCTGTACAGAGATTGATAAGACTGATGGTATACAGGAGTGGTGAAGATGGTTCTACTTAAATGAATTATGAGATTGGCAAATATGAACATATTGAATAAAATTCATACACTCCGCGTAGAACTAGTACAGTTCCCGGCTCTCCCCTCACACGTGTGCTGCTTGGGAGGTTCTTTCGGCACACTTTTGATTGGACTGCGAGGGTAGTGGACAGCTTTGAGCAAGAGCTAACTCCGCATTAAATACACATCGAAATCATTAACCTAATTTAATATTTGCTAACTTTTGCACATTCATTAATCTTGCTCAGATGCACTCTGTATATCGTGTATATCGCGTAATGCATTGTGCAATTCCATGTTCGCAAATTCACGCTTGAATTATTGTTGTACAATTTCACTCACATCAAGTAATACGCAGTTTTTAATCTATAAATGGAACATTTTGAGTAGAACTATCTTCACTTAAAACCTGAAGCCTATAATGAACTGAATGGGGAATGTTCTGTATCATTTTTGACTGCAGAAAAATAAACAAACATACAAACAAACAAACTAGTATCCATGAATGTTTGTCATCCCATCCATCACTAACATATCACAGTCAATGAAATCGTAACCAGATGTACTCCATACCATCAATGTGAGAAAATAACTACAAACAGTGCAAAGGACAGCGCGGACAAAACAAAGAAATACCGGAGAGTACTTCCATAAAAAACGTGAAAGCAATCAGTAATTTCTTGGGACTGATTTTCACAGGCCATTATACAATGCTACTGTATCTTCATTGGTAGACAGATATCGAAATTGATAACGAAGTCAGGCAAGTTGCCCTTTGATTTGAAACTAGGGCATGTATTGATGGGTCTATGTGGCATGCATGATGGGAAATGTTTACATTGGGTCTCTGATATGGAAACTGTAGAATGTATGTGATGGTACCAGTCTGGGGTACCAGTTCTGAACAGGTTTTTTTTATGAGAATGTACCTGTTACATTTCTTACCTCAAAATGTTCTTATTTGTCTTTAGTTACCTGTACCGATAGTTACTAAGCTAAACACATTTCTTGGCAGTTGTTGTGCTCTGTATTAAACACAACAAATAATTTACTCATTTAGCCCATTATAAAATATCTCTACTTTCATAAAATTTCAACATTTAACTATTCAAATTAAGCTGAAATTTCAATATTTCGTATGAGCTTGTACCGATTGGTTGCTAAGTCTCCTTTTTGTGTGATCAGTAGAGAGCTGGTTCAAGCCTCAGCTCTCATACCTGATCTGAACCACCCAGTTTTTGTTCCAATCAATATGATAAGAGGCTTGAACCATGCATGGTTAGTAAGAACTAGGGGATCAATGTTAGTCATATTACATGTTCATCATCACTACCGAATTTCATGTATGTTACAAGCTCCTGCTCATTTCTAAATCTTATCTTATCAAATCCGTATTTTTAATGCTCTTGTCTAAGAAATCCTCCAAATTTAAAGAAATCCATAAGCAATCCAGAAGATAGGTTTAAAGTGCAATTAACCTTTTCCAGACAGAGCCTTACAAGATGAGTCAAAATATTGAGGAATATCTATGTAAATAGGATCATATTATCTGTCACCCTCATATGTGATACTCATCCTTGTAAAGCTGTGAATCTGTGATATCTCATTTGTTAATTATCGGTAACAAGGAGGTCGTTGTTGTCTCGTGGGGTCATCGTACTGTGCTATGTTTTTGGTATGTTGCTCAAGGTGTATGACTTATAAGGAGCTTGTCCTTAAATAATTGCAGTTATTTCCCTTGTGGGTAAGTTATTACGGATGATGTATCCTTCTAGGAACCTGGAAATTCAAAGATAGATGGGAAGGAAGATATCCATGTTTAGATGTTTTTGCACTCTGTGAAGTTAAACTCCTCCCAAAATACTGGGCAGTTTGGTGCTCATTTTAAAACTGGATGTCCCTTGTGGATGTGTTATGTGAGTAGATCATCACAGGAAACATGAAATTTTATAGATGACACTTGATATGAATGCAGTTGTAATTGCATTCTTTACATCAAACCCTTACATACAACCCAGGCGGCACAGGATAGGATTTACTTGATTAAGGCTGAGGGATTTCTAAACGCAAATTTAGGGATACATTTTACGTGTATCGCAATGGGCAGAGCCACGAACTATTACATAAATATTACAGAAACCCATTTTTTTACATTGATCAAATAAATTATGAAAGTAATGTCACAAAAGTAAACATAATTGTATTACTCTAAATCCGCTGGTTCACGCGTTTTCATGTTTCCAATGACTTACTAGAGGTGGTGTAGGACATGACGCAGTCAGGTATAATCTACGATCGGAACGCCAACCATGCAATAGTTGCCACGGCCAACCTCCTCTGCATACAACCATTGCACTTTGTGGATTCTCAAAAAGTGTAGCATTGATACAAGGGCAAACTGGAACTAGGCATACCAGCCATATCAGTTTTATTTGTTTTACAATATTAAAGTGATTCAATTGCTTTATCATTTTATGAACGGAAGTAAATATAAAAGGATAAAGTCCAATTTTATTCCAGGCCATTTGTTGAAAATTGTTCTTAGTCAAGGAATCAAGGGAGATTCTCATTGAATTTAATTTAAAATGGTTTTAGTACAATTTATATAGCATTGAAGCTGATGTAAATTTATAAATAAAACATTTTGAATATTATATTGAATTGTTGGTTGAATTTAATATAATTTTAAATTGATTTAGTACCACTTTTTATATAGCACATATAAATTGATAAATAAAACATTTTGAATATTATCATTTTTTTTATTTTGAATTTGCATTTAAATGCTTTGGATGATATAAAAAGGATTTTTGGTTGAGATTAATTTAACTTAAACCTATTTTAGTACCACTTTTTATAGCTTCTATAAATTGACAAATTATTTTGAATAATATTAAATTTATTTTGATTCTGAATTTTGCATTAAAAAGTTATGGATGATATAAAAGGGTTTTGTGAGGTTAATTTAATTTTAAACTGTTTTAGTACCTTTTTTATTGGTTCTATAAATTGATAATAGATCATTTTGAGTATTATTGAATTTCTGTTCATACTAAATTTTGTTTTCCCAAATTTTAGGCTAAGTTACGTTATGTTAGCTGCATATGCCTCGAACATAGTAAATTTTAATTGGCATATATACAGACTTAAACTGACATATCAAGAAGTAGTCAGTGTAAGATTTGAAGATACAGAAGAGATTGGCTGATGCCAGATTCATACTAGCAATCGTACTCCGACAACAGAATGGTAATTTGACTGAGAATCAAATCCCTAAATCTAGTTGATACTATTTATCGTGTCCTATGCCGCCTGGAAAGATTCTTGACATCAGTTGAAAGGACGAGACATATTTATTGAGGATGCCCTCTGAGAATCACTGTTTTTAAATCTAAACCAAAAATAATTTGTACTAGAAGGCCCCTATTACTAGGAATTACAGATTTCTTGGTTTGGTCATATGTGCAGAAAGAGCAACATATACATATCCTGAAACACTAATTTATATGAAAATGGGTTACTGGTACCAACAGACAAGGAAGACCATGAAAAGGATGACATTGTTGCTGTCCACAGTTTCCATTAGGCGTAAAGGTTTATGGAAGATAGGAACATATGGGCTGAGTTTTGTTTATTGTCCTTTGAGATGTGTTACAGAGATGGATTGATCGATAGATGATGTCGTCAAAGATGGTGAAAATTGATGAATTTAGCGTGTGTTTACAAGTTCTTGATAAAAATTATGCAAACCCAAGATGATCCTTGTTTCTATCCTGCAAGTTAAATGCTAGGTTGACGTAACATTAAACTCTGTCCATATTTCATTGGATATTAAAATTGGTTTGGTTTCTAGAAGCTTATAGAAGCTCAAAAGCATTGCCTACATGATGAAAATCCAAAGATTCGTCAAATATTTATAGGTTAATTTGAAACTTCCATGCAGTGATGGATCTGAAATCTGTAGAAAAAATATTGCATTAAAATTTCAGATGTTTAGATCAGTTGCTTAAGCTTTGCAGGATCAATTTGTGATCAGATATACACGAAAATAGGAAGTTTCAGCCTTGCTGGGGCCATTGTGGTGTGTCATTGTGAAATTGTTGAAATGGTATGGAAATAAAATCATGTCGTTGCCATGGAAATGGTTACTTCATCATGCAAATTATAAAATCACGCCTTTAGACCATTAGGGTTCTATTTTTGGTCGTGGTATGGAGCCTTGTCTCAGCAAATCCCTGTAGATTTTCATTATTGGAAAGGTTAAAAACGGACAATTAAAATCAATTAAAGCCGACCAACTGTGTAGCAGAAGGTGGCATTATTTAACTTGCTAAAAACTGCAGCTTTATAATACAACACATCTTGTAAAACAACTGGTTTTAGACAACAGAGCTGACCTTACACTCTAGGGTCATTGGCCAGTTTAGATGAAACAGCTGATTGGTAGTGACCATTCAGGCCATTTTCTTATCCAAATATTTCTTGTGGTAAGAACAAGGTAATCTCAAGTTCATCATAATGGCCCATTTATGATTCTGTAACAGTTTTAATAGAATTAAGGCTTGAGTTTACCTACAGGCATATGAGAAAATTGAATTTGGTTAAAGTTTGACCTGATTTAGTCTCAAGTTTGACCACTGTACCATTGAGGAAAATGTGTTTTTTTCTCTCTAATCAAATTGTATTTTCATGGCTCTCTCTTAAAAGAATTCACATGTATTTACTCTTGATGTTAACATTTTCTCCCTAAGTATCATTATTTCCCTAGTAGATAGTCATTCAGAAAATATATTGATCGTAAGAGTGCAGGTATAATGGTATTTTCTTGATGGCGTGGCTCTTAGCCTAAGCTCTAACGATAAGGAATTTTGTAGTTCTAACCATAGATTTAGAGAGGAGATCCTAGACTCGCTGCCATTTTTATTTATTCTAGCATGCATTGCATTGTGTCATAGTGCGCAAATATCAAAAACACACATGCACGCTTTGTGCACAGGTTTGGGTATCATTCGCAATAAAGTATTATTTGCGTAGTTTGTCTGTACGCGCAACTGAATCTTGGCAACTTGAGTTGATTTTGGCGGGGACCAAGTGTACTGGAATACCCCCAATTTGCGCTCCATGGCTGATGACGCCATTACACGGGCAGGTATATGAAGTACTTGATCTCCCCTCTTTATCTTTGGTTCTAACCTATCTCGGCAGAAAGGGGTGAAAATGTGTGTTTTCAACTAGATTTGAACGCAAGATCTTTCGCATGAGAATTATCTTGTTTTCAACTAGATTTGAACGCAAGATCTTTCGCATGAGAATTATCCTGCATTGAGTTATTCTGTGCTAGATATTCGCACCAGGTCAGTTCTATGAATCCATCATGTGGGTGGCATTGAAAGAATTCAATAACCTTCAATATATATGTTTACAAACAGTTTCTATGCAATTTGAACATTATTTATGGTAATTTGGCTCATTTGCATTATTCTTGCCATTAATGTGGAAAATTGCTCCAAGGGACAATCAAATTTCGCATGCATAATTTGCATAATTGGTGTTTGATATAAGAAATTGATGCTTATTTAGTGTCTATTACACTTAATATTATGGTGGCTTTATTGGGAATGCCAATTTAAAGCTTTCATAAGAAATTATCATGACTGGCTAAATGTTTGAGTGTTTCTAATTAAATTGTTCTTATAAGTTTGAAAGTGTACATTCCAGGGCTTCAAAAAATATTTGCATAATAAGAATTTTTGCAATTCATTTGTTATTGATTGGGAAGGTATGTGCCTTCTTGTGAGCTATTATAGGCAAAGATTCAGTAAGTTCACTTTTAGAAAAAAGGGTTCAAATAAGAATCTATTTTGTCCTATGGGAGCACCATTTTTGTCTATAAGGTTATTAAAAGGTTCTCACCAGAACCTTAGAATAGTTCTCTTAACCTCAGCCTTTCAAAATTGATGTAACTTTTATATTCACATTCACTAGCGTAGCCAGGATCTGCATTTTATGATTGATCACGTGGTGCGGAAGGGTTAAAAAAGGTCAAACCCGGTGTGCGCGTACCCCCTGGCTACGCCAATGACATAATCTCCAAATGTGGGCAAGAGATAATTTTTCTTTCCTAAATACATTTTTTACTGTTTTACAAAGAACCATTGTAGGGTTCCCTCCTTTACGTTTGATCTAAAAAAGTTCTTAAAGCTATAAGAACTTTTTTGTGGTTAGAGAAGCCTTTTCTGAACCTTTTTTTGGTTCCACAAGGAACCTAATTATTTTTGTAGGCAAAGATGCAGTGTGTTGTGTATGCATACGTGGAGTATCCATCTCTTCTTCAAAGTTATTTGACTATACTTTTCCATTGTTATATTACTGTGTAGGTGGTCGCCACACCTCCATAGTAAGTGGTGCCTACCTTTGCAATGAATTTTATACCACTCAATGTAATATTTGGGCAAGCTGGAGTTCAGAATGTACATCGTTGTTCATTCCATGAATGTTTATCGATGTACATCTGACGTAGGGTACATGCGTCTGCCTCACGCACTGTGAGTGTTTATGCGTTGACAGACGACTTTTTAGGACGGTTATATTGCAGGATTTGCACAAGGATTGATATTGTATATCATGATATTCATGGTATTGCATACATTGGCACATACACCCCTAAATTTCCATTACATAAATACGAATGAAAAAGTTCAAATTATGACATTTCGTACCATAAGCCAGCCATTCTTTATAATAATCATACTTCATAGCATAAACTGAAAAGTGCACATGAAGTCAACTTTGGCTGCAATACAAATGGCTTTTGTTCCTGTAGACTCAACAGAAACTAGCATTTTGTGGCCAAAAATAACACTAGGAATTGTGTTATATTGCTTGAATTGTTATGGCATAGTGAAGTCCATACTTGATTGATGAAGCATTTTACAAATTTAAGGGTTTTGAGTCATTTATTCATTTAATTCATGCAATTTTAATATTTCTGTGCTATACCAAAGAGTGGGGCATAGTGGAGCAGTGGTTGGAGCACAATGGCATAGCCAGGGGAGAGGGGAGCAGGGGGCTGCACCCCTTCAATGGTGAGGGCTGTCAGTTCAAAATAGGTAAAATTTGTTGTCGTTAACCCATTTTTTCAATCCCTTTGTTGGTTTCATTTAATTTTGTTGGTCCTCGCTTAATTTCCCCCCGTCCCCATATCGGAATCCTGGCTGTGCCACTGCTAGAGAAATGTATTTATTATCAAAAGATTGTGGTTTCAATCATCAGTTTCTATACATAGCATCCCTGACCAAGACTCTTTGCTATATTTTTGTTGAATAACCCTAAAGCTCCCAAAGGTTACAAAAAGCTACAAGAGCAAATCACCAAAATCTCCATAGACGGGGGTCCTATATGGAAACGAAATCGCTGCCTAGGCAGCGCCCCCCGGGTGGCTTGGTATAGGTGGACACGGGATTGGGATGCAAGAGGTCCCTGGTTCGAGCCCGGTGGAAACCACCAATTTTTGACACCCTTATTTCCGAGGAGATAAGGGTGAACGAAAAGGGGTAGGTAGGAGGTTAGGGTTAGGTTTGCCTGCATACCATATCGTTTTAACTTTAAGCTTAACAAGCACTGGAATTAGACCAGTCACACATAAATAAAAAACCCTCCGATTGAAAAAACTTTTAAAACACTGTGCCTACCTAGTTCCTTTCCACCAAGGTCTCAGAAATAATTGCTGCTATCATGCAAACATTTAAATTGGACTCTGGTGATTCCATGCATAAGCTTGTTAAACCAGAGAACGGCATCCCTGAAAACTTTCAATAGATGGCAATAGATGTGGCAATGATCTGTATCATTAACAAATGATTCTTATATACTTGACAGGTGATGGTATCCATTAGAGCCTGGTTCAAGCTCCAGTGTGGCTATTTATTCATGGGTTCAAGCTCATCAAGCTCACTATGGAGTTGAATGTGGTAATGATCTGTGTCATCAACAATGGATCCCCCTTGAAACTACAAGTAAGCTTGACAGGTGATGGTAATGGTCCATAGGCCTGGTTCAAGCTCCACTGAGGCTATGTATTAGAGTCCAGTCTGAATATTTACCCAATTGTTTATTTTGCTAAATGGGCCAATGAGTTAAAAAGTTCATGCTCAATACTATATCTGAATTCAGTATGTTGAATGCATGTGTACAAAAAATCAGGAATGGCAGATACAATTTCTTGGCTTGAAGTACCTTTGTTGCATACTCTATTCAGATAGTATAACACAGTTTGGCACTAACCAAATATAAAGAAGTTCATGGTTCGCTTCAAAGTAGGTTTAATGGTCTTTTTGAAAATGCAACTTTGATTCCCATTGCTTAGAACTAAGAATGGTCCATGTTTTGACTCCTTTTAACTTAATAAATAATATATTGCCTGTCAGGATACACCTTTGACTACTACAGGTCCATTTTTGCTTCCTTTTCTTAGGCATTTGACGTTTACGGTAAAGCTTTTTTCAATTTCTAAGAAATTTAGATCTTCCATTTGAAAATGTTACAATGGGAATTTGAATTTCTGATTTAGGAAATCTTAGGTGAAACTTATAACTTATTTTAGTGTTTTGTGGATCACCACTAGGGTTCCCTGTGACCTGTTTAAAATTTACATGTACCAGGTCAGATTCAATACAAAGTTTGGTTGATATGAAAGTATACAATTCATAAACGAAGGGCATGGACCCCCAATCCCTTCAAAGTTGGACCCTTGATCACAGTGCTTGCAAAATTCAATAGCAACAAAATTGAATTTTGAAAAATGAATAATGAAAAGTGACTGCCCCTCGATTTTAAAAGCTGCATCAGGAAACTAAACATTTATTGCAAAAGGCCTTATGTAATAAACATTTTACCTGGAGTTCCTACAACAATACCATAAAGTGCAACATAAAATGGGGAGGAACCCCATTGTATAGATGTATTGATAAACCATAAAAAATGCAGTAAAGTTGATTGTACAAATTGAATGAAAACAATTCAATTGGTATTTTGGTATTTTTATTATGATCCTTTGTAAAAGAAATATTATCATCAAATATCAATTAATTGATCAATGTGATAAATGTCTAATTGATTACATTCCTAATTAAGTTATTTGTAATGATCAATAACTGCGAAGGAAGGAAGAACATTTTCAGAGTCCATTTTGAGGGATAATGTACTTCTGACTAGTTGGTACATGTTAGGAAATATATTGGACTTCTGTTGCTTGCAAATTTAGTGTTGGAAAACTGTGAGAATCATGTGCAAAGATAAAAAATTGTGTCTAAGGCTGTGATCACATAGAACTATACTTTTCGGGTATACAGTGAACAATTTCACTTGGGCACGCGTATAGATTCAATAGAACATGTTAATTTGATGCTACCGGGTCCCATAAGAGGGCACTACTCAAAAAAACAACCGTATAGCTCACGGTGCCTATATAAGATATAGCCATCAAATAGCGTATAGCAAATACCGTATACCGTTTATTTCTATGTGATCACAGCTTAATGGTCAATCACAATTTGACAGAAAGACAGAAAGTTTTCCTCTATAATTGATCCAAATTGACTATTAGTTCTTGAATTTCTGATACGGGTTCTGATACATAACCTTTGTTGTGACTCTTAGATTTAGGAAAGGTTCCAAGCCCCAATTGCTTCTAATTGGTAAGCATTATTCCAGCTTTTGCATGTAGAACATCTCCAGATGCTTACATTACATCCTCTGTTGTTTGTTCACCTATGTGTTATAATTAGCAGGACAAGTAAAAGAAAGGAAATGAAAAGCCCAGATGTACAGATAATTTCATTAGGGCAAGAAGGTTCACAGAGGTTTTGTTTGATCCAGTTGCTTTGTGTTAATCCACCACCATAGTGTTTTGTAGATGAGGGTTTATCACAGGGTTAAATTTGCTGGGAAAATTTTCATTATAAACTCTTTCACTCTTGAAAATTTTATTCCAGAGTGAAAGAGTTAAAGATGACTTAACCTAATTTTTTGTAGTTTCTAGCTCCCTAGAAACACATTAGACTGGGACCTCCTGTTTCCCCGCCAATGTGCATCTATAAGGCCAAAAAAAATTTGTTATGTTGCCCTCAGCGACCGACCCTATTCAAAAATTTATAAAAAAAATATTAGGGTCGCGAAAGCACCCAATTTTGCTCAGATTTGGTGTATTTTGAGAAAATATTGTGAAAATAGTGAAAAATCCACCCAAATTTGGTACTTTAGGTGCTTTTTAAAAAAAAATATTTTCCGACCGACCGACTCAACTTTTCAGAAATCCCACTTGAGGGCAACACAACAATTAATTTTTTTGGCCTAACAAGCCACCACCAGTCATTGCCACAATAGGAAAGTTACACCAAGTTTGGATATGTCTTGGATGTAATTGTTGTCAAAATATGTGATCATCCATCTCAAACTAGCTGTAAACTAGATGCTTGTTTATATTTACTTTTTCTCATTATCTGGAAAGTCCATGATTTAAGGATTAAAATGATGAAATCACGTGATATCCACAAGTCAAGTTATGGTTTGTCATAGAGTAAAAGATGAAATTGAGATAAACACATTTACAACCAGTAAGCTTTAAGTACAACATTTCTTTCCTTATATGCTAAATTTACCTGAAAAAACTTTCAAAATCATTAAATTTTTGACAAAGCTGTGCTCCATATTGAAATTGATATAATTTTTCAACTACACACATTGTGACAGAAAAACCTTGGATTTATATGCAACAACTTAAATTTATCAAATGATTTCCTTAAAAAATACAGTGAAAGCTGTTTCTATATATTAGTCATCAACATTGTTAAAATAATGATGAAAATAGATGAATTTTATAATTTCATTTATTTTGGTTTTTGTTAAAAAAGCTTATTAAAATGTGCATATTAATTGGCAGTTGATCGTCAAAGTCATTGTTACATACGAGATGCAACAGTCGTTGACCATGGGTGAGTGGTTACATATCGGCTTTTAAATAATTAAACAATTATTGTTGTGATTCACTTAGTGTCAGTAGCAAAGGGATGTATGTGAAATGACAAGTTTGTAAGATGTTTTTCTTTGTTTATTAGCATATTCCTCATGTGTTTCTGTGCTCTTTGACTATGCTCAGCTTCAATGGCCAATAGCACTCCCACCTTACAGTACCTATGGATACCACGGAACAAAAATGCAGGGCACCAAGTTGTTTGATCATCTTAATGTAGGGTTGGATCAGTTCAGTTTGGTAAATAATCAGGGCCAAATCCAGGAATTTTCAAGAGGGAGCGCAATTTTGACAGCGCCTCGGTGCCCACTCAAAGTCAGATGTTGCTGTGACAAAATAAGGTGTTTAAGGGTGCAGAACTCTTTGAATATACCTAAAAATCATGCATTTGCTGCCATTCTTGACACAATTATTAATTTTCAAGGAATAAAATCATTTAAATGCAGCCGTTTCCAAAAAATACCAAAAAAAGAGCGCCCCCTCTAATTTCCGCCACTGATAATGCGTAATAAACTATATACTTTTCCCAGCTTATAAAAGAGAATTTTATCTGAATGGTCAAGTTCGTCAAGTGTAAATTTAAATTGTTAATAATGAATAAATAGTAATATTGAATTAGTAATGCTACTGAATTTGAACTTGAAATATACAAAAATATCTATGATCCGTCTCAAAATAAATAGTATAAACAAATAGAATTGTTTGGTTCTTTTGTTGCTTTAGACCTGTATCAAGTACAGCCATTTCATACTCAATCATTTGATTTCTATTATTTGTTTTCAAGGTCAGATCAGGCGTTGATAAACGGAAAAGGGGACATGTAACAACTTCAGGGGCGGGGTGATAACATGCGTGTAATATTGTCAAACCAAGACAGATAATATGAAGCATCCGTGATAAAAATTGTACAAACCAGGAATTCCTCGAGGGATTAGGACCCTCCAGACAACTTTCAAGGCTTGGTTCAGTGCTAAAAGATTCCTGTGGGCTGACCATCAACCCATCTCGCACCAGCACACTTCGCGAAACTATATCCTACGTGGTATGATGCTAGGAGTCCTCTGATTTGGCGTTCAGTTCAAAGCTTTCCTTATTTTGAAAGTTTCACTGTCCCTGTCTTAACATAATACTGCTTGCTAAAGAAAAGTGCACAAAGATCACCTATTATACTTTTAACAATCACATGTAGTAACAGTTCCTAGGTCTACATTAGTCCTTACAACTACACCAACACCCACCCATTTGTATCCCCATCCCTCGATTTACTTGTTCAAGGAATATGTAACAATTACATATCAGTTACTTTCTTTTGTTTAAGTATCATCATTTGATTTATG
>JXSR01S055880.1:15508-32270 GCA_000969725.1 Ophiothrix spiculata | reverse complement strand
GTATGAGCTTGGAAGAGACCATGAGTTCATCATGGATCTAATGGCATGTGTCCGTCACGGACCAACCGAGGTAAACAAACAAACAAACAAACAAATTACTGTCATTACAACAAAATTCCTCGCTTATGAAAACAAAACGATGAAAAAAAGGTCACATCATACTCAGATTCCCCCTTCGTCACTATCACAAAGTGTACTCGCACTTATGGACACACATCACTAAATTAAGGCATTTGGCCCGTACAGAGTTATGCGGAAGCATGTGTTTGGTTGCCCTCCCTAAAGTAAAAGCTTGAAAATGGCGAAACTAGGTTTTTTTTTGTCAAATTTCTTTTGAATCATGTTCTGTGGTTCAAATGTAGTCCGGCTGGTTAAAGATAACTATAATTTTGCTGTTTTTGTAAAATTTGAGAGCAGATTTTCAGTTGAAATGTTGTTGCGAGTTTGAGAAAATGAAATTTTAGCATATCCTATGTCGAGGCGCTTTATAATAGCCAAGATATCCGTCATGATATGGGGGTTGTTTTGCATAGGAATGAATAGGGGATCTATTTGTGGTGTGTGTTCTTACCCAAGGAACACAAAACGTTTCCGAAACGGTTTGGAAAGGTTCTGAATTGGTTACAGTTGGTTTTGTTATATTTCAAACCTTTTTGGAACGTTTTTGGAACGGTTTGAATTGGTAAAAAGATAACTTTGGTTTAAATAAAAAAACGTTTTAGAAACGTTCAAAAGAACCGATTGAAAACCATTTTAAGGCATGGGTCTGAAAGGTTTTTCTAACGTTAATGAAACGTTTTTTAAACAGTTTTATTACGTTATGTTTAAACGTTTTTAAGCGGAAAAAAACTCCACACTTTCACGTTTTTGAAACGTTTTTTGAAAACGTTTTATGTCCAAAAGTCAAATCGTTTTCTAACGTTCAGAAAACGTTATTGTGCTAGCCCGTGTATCTCTTCTAATATGATGACAGGGAAAGTTACATTATATGATATTGTCTAACTAGGCTAATACAATACAAAAAGGAAATGTTTCAAAAATGTAAATTCCATTAAGGACACATATATCACTAAATAAAGGCATTTGGCCCCTACAGAGTAATGCGGGAGCATGTGTTTGGTTGCCCTCTAAAAGTAAACGCTTGAAAAAGGCGGGAACTAGGTTCTTTGGAATTATGTTCTGTGGTTCAAATGTAGTCAGGCTGGTTAAGATTACTATAATTTTGCTGTTTTTGTAAAATTTGAGAGCAGATTTTGTTTTGAATTTAGAAAAAATGAAATTTTGAGCATATCCTTTGTTCGAGGCGACCTAGTTCAAATGTAGTCAGGCTGGTTAAGATTACTATAATTTTGCTGTTTGTTGCTGTTATTGTAAAATTTGAGAGCAGATTTTCAGTGTCTAGAGAAATTTTTTTTGAATTTAGAGAAAATAAAAGTGTAACACTCGGAAATTGCTTGTTTTAGGCATGAAATAGTGTCGTAATTTATACAAATTTGATGTCAAATTCAAGATAAAGGACCTATCTTTCCAGTACAATTTACCCCATCACGATAGCTTTTGTCAATCTCGAGATATACGCAATTATTTGCAGGTAAGCGAAATCCACTGTGTGCCACTTTTCAATAAAGCGATAGAAACATGTTTCTGAATAACATTTTCAAACAATAGCATTGTGTAAAATAACAGCATCCGTAAAGCCAGCAAATCTTAGCGGGTCATTCTATTGAATGGTGATCTGTGGATGTCGGCTAGAGGGCTGTGTCTGGCGGAGATGGTGGGATCTGCTTGGAGAGCACGTCGTACTCTGTCGATATTCAGCTGTGTTCTTGCAGTTTTTGGTCTTCCCGAATTACCGGAGTTCAAGTTGTGACTGGTGGCATAGTTAACATACTCCTGGTAGTTCCTTCTCACCGTTTGACGAACAGGTTATTTCCTACCCGGAAACTGCAACTGGAATTGTCTGATGACTTCTGCAGCGTTTCGCGTTTCATGGTACTGCAACACCATGCACAAACTCTCATCGAGAGTAACTGCAACTGTTGCCCATTTTCTGCTGCCATGTTTCTTTCTCAGGCACCAACACCCATCTGACAGGATTGCTAAGGATCATGATGCACTTTCTGCATGATAGGATAGTTACTTAATTGATATAATAAGAACAATGCACTAAAACCAGTGCTTATTGATGGGTGCAAATCAAGTATTACATAACAGTTTTCACACATTGCTACTGTTTGAAAATGTTATTCAGAAACGTGTTTCTATCGCTTTATTGAAAAGTGGCACACAGTGGATTTCGCTTACCTGCAAATAATTGCGTATATCTCGAGATTGACAAAAGCTATCGTGATGGGGTAAATTGTACTGGAAAGATAGGTCCTTTATCTTGAATTTGACATCAAATTTGTATAAATTACGACACGATTTTATGCCTAAAACAAGCAATTTCCGAGTGTTACACTTTTATCGAGACACCCTGTATGGTCTATGAAATAAGTATAAATTCATACTTGTGTGTGCACTGTGCAGTGTACGATGTATGAGTTAAGTATGAATTCATACTTGGAGATCAGCTAAAGCATGCAAACCAAAACTATATTTTTGTCAAATTTGATTTTTTTTTAATTCACCCACCGCACACGTTTTATGTGTTGCACACGGGCGCACTTTGCTTTTTTTAAAGCTCACCCGTGTCAAAATGACCACGCAATAATTGAACCCGTACGCATCAGCTTTTTAAATGGTAAAAGAGCATTTTTAAGGGTCGCACAGGTACGCAAAAATGCTACAAATGTTGCCTACGTACGCATACATGTTTCACTGTCTGCGCAAAGGTTGCAGACGGACGCATATAAAGTGTTTTAAATTGTTACAGAAGAGTTTTGTTGCTTGCGTTTAAAGAACGCACGCGGTTTAGATATAGACGCGCACTTAGGAGTATGCGCTTTAATGGTTAGGCCTATAGTGTGAAACGGTTGCATTGTATTCTAAGCAAGTAAAGACACGCACATATACTCTTTTAGATGGGGCAACATCGCGGGTTTGCAACATGGTATCACCTATTTTTGCGTTCCAGGAAATCTTATGCGTACGAATTCCTAAACAGATAATTTGTGCACAGTATGGTTGGTATTAGATGACCTTTTGCAATATATGCGCCGTTGTTAAGGAACGTTACTAGGTATTAAAAAATCAAATCCACTTGAAGAAATTAACATGACAAAGAGCAAACTATGCGAATACTCTATATTTGCTTTTTTTTTTTTTTTTTGCAAGTTAAAATTTACTTTACGCATCTGCCACGCAGTACCAGACAAGCAAGCATATATCAAGAGGAAAACAGAAAAAAACGTTTAGTCCGTGGGCTACAATAGCCCTCCAAGCATCCCCCAATACTCTCCGCGAGTGGTATCACTTTGTTCGGTAGACCATTCTGAATGATATTTTGCATGTTACCAACATCTCAGTATGAATGCATTCAAGATGGCCGCCTTTTTTTTTTAAATGGCCGCCGATTTGAATTATTTTTGCTTATATCTTGGTTTCTGAACAATATAGAGCCATAATTTTGGTGTCTATACCCATGTTTTCATACTCAATGAATCTAACAAGCAGATAAATATATCCATAAGTCATTTGGATGAGGCGGCCATGTTGGATTTCAAAATGGACGCCAAAATGACCGTCAAAATAGCTGATTTTCATTAAAATCGACCAAAACAGCTGTTATATAAAATACCTGATATTATAAATAATCAACAGGAAAACACATTTAGAGTCAGAACAAGATCATTTGTTCCCTAATTATATATCAATCTTGTATCAAAATCAAAATGGCGCCTGCTTTGAGATCCAAAAAGACCGCCAAAATACGTTTTTAAGTGCAAAAATATGTTAAGGCACTTCGAAATAGTATCGAAAACACCAAATGTTCAGAATAATTGATAGAAAATGGCTTTGTGGGTAACGACACGAGCATTTCTTCCCAAGTAAGGGTGTGCGCATATTTTTAATCTAATGTGAAGCTTGTATCAAGATCCAAAATGGCCACCAAAATATGCTTTATCAAAACACTATCAAAAACACCAAATGTCCAAAATAATTGATGACAAAAATTGCTCTGAGGGTAACAATAAGATCATTTCTTCCCAATTAATGCTTTTATCATGTTTCAAATTCAATACGGAGCCTGTACTGGGTCCAAAATGGCCGCAAAAATACAATCTTATGCACGAAAATGGGTTAAAGTGACTTTTGAAACTGTATCAAAAACTCCAAATGTTCAAAATAATTGACGGAAAATGGCTTTGAGGGCAACAATAAGAAAATTTCTTCACAAATAAGTATGTAAGCATGGTTTATATTTATTATGGAGCTTGTACCAAGCTTCAAAATGGCCTTCAAAATACAATTTCATACACCCAAATGTTTAAAATGATTGGCGGAGCATGGCTTTGAGGGGTAACCAGAAGAACTCTCTTCTCAGAAAAGGGAAGGAACATGTTTAAAATCCAGTATGAGCCTGTACTGAGATCAAAAATGACAACTAAAATACAATTCATATGCACAAAAATGGGTTTTAGTGAGTTTGAAACTGAAATCAAATTAAGCTTAAATCAAATACACCAAATGTTCAAAATATTCGATCAAAAATGGCTTTTAGTGTAATAACATATAATGTTGTTGTCATGTTTAAAATCTATTATGGAGCCTTTACTGTGATCCAAAATGGCCGCCAAAATACATGCACATAAATGGATATAAGGGACTTTGAAATATTATATTAGATTTGAAACGTGCTAACATCCATATTTAAGTAGAAATGAACCTGTAGTTACCCTTAAAACATTTTCGATTGATTATTTTGAACAATTGGTGTATTTGATACAGTTTCAAATTTACTTAAGCCCATTTTTGTGCATAAAATTTTATTTTGGTGGCCATTTTGGATATCAGTACAGGCTCCATACTGGATTTTAGACATTAACTTTCCTTTTTCTTGGAAGAAAGTTCTTCTGGTTACCTTCAAAGCCATTCTCTGACAATTATTTTAAACATTTGGGTGTATTTGATACAGTTTCATACAAACTTAAACCCATTACCGTGCATGAAATTGTATATATATCGGCGGTCATTTTGAATCTCAGTACAGGCTCCATAATGAATATGAAACATGTTTACACACTTATTTGTGAAGAAATGTTTTTATTGTTACCCTCAAAGCCATTTTCCATCAATCATTTTGAACATTTGGTGTTTTTGATATAGTTTCAAAAGTCACTTTAACCCATTTTCTAGCATAAGATTGTAGTTTGGCGGCCATTTTGGATCCAGTACAGGCTCCATATTGAATTTGAAACATAATAAAAACATTAATTGGGAAGAAATGATTTTATTGTTACCCTCAAAGCAAATTTTTTTCATCAATTATTTTGGACATTTGGTGTTTTTGATAGTGTTTTAAAGTGTCTCTAAACATTTTTGCACATATAAGCATATTTTGGTCGCCATTTTCATCAGTTATTTTGAACATTTGGTGTTTTTTAAAGTGCCTAAAACCCCCTTTTTGCACATAAAAGCGTACGTATTTTGTGGCCATTTTGGATCTTTAAACAAGCTCCATATTATATTGAAAACATGCTCACACCCTTATATGGGAAGAAATGCTCGTATTGTTACCCACAAAGCTATTTTCTATCAAATATTCTGAACATTAAGTGTTTTTGATACTGTTTTGAAGTGTCTCTGACATATTTTTGCACTTAAAAACGTGTTTTTGTGGCCATTTAGGATCTCTATAAGGCTTACAACATGCCTGTACCCTTAATTAGGAAGAATTCCTCCTGAAGTTAACCATAAAGCCATTTTTCACCAATTATTGTGAAAATTTGGTGTTTTTAATACTTTTTAAAAATGCCTTTAACCCATTTTTGCACGAAAAGTATATTTTGGCAGCCATTTTGGATCTCAGGCGCAATTTTGATTTTGATACAAGATTAAAATAGAAAAAGGGATCAAATGATCTTGTTCCTACTCTAAATGTTATTTCCTGTTGATTATTTATATCAGGCATTTTGAGAGCTGTTTTGGTTGATTTTAATGAAAATCAGCTATTTTGACGGCCGTTTTGGCGGCCATTTTGAAATCCAACATGGCCGCCTCATCAAATGACTTATGGATATATGTATCTGCTTATTAGATTTCTTGAGTATGAAAACATGGGTATAGACACCAAAATTATGGCTTATATTGTTCAGAAACCAAGATATAAGCAAAAATAAGCTAAATCGGCGGCCATTTTGAAAAATGGCGGCCATCTTGAATGCATTCACATTGAGATTTTGGTAACATGCATAATATCATTCAGGATGGTCCTAAGAAAAAAGTTATACCACTCGTGGAGAGTATTGGGGATGCATGGAGGACTATCATAGCCCATGGACTAGTTCCTTTTTATGAGAAATCACCAATTTTTGATTACTTTACGGCAATAAGTTTAAGTTTTATTTTGAAATTCCATGCGTCAGTTAACCGCGTCCTTCTGCAAAAGAACTGTCCCGACAAGACCCATCACCCTCCCAAACCCCCCCCCCCAAAAAAAAAAAATATATATATAAAGGGGGGGAACCCCGAAAAAATCCCAATAACCCTCCTTTGTACTAACAATACAACCCACAAACGGTCGATGAAATCTTAACCGATAGACCTAAGCACAAGCGCTCCGTGCCGTGTTTGCATACTGTAGTATGAATTCATACTTATCTGATAGACCGCACACTGCTCCGTAGTATGAATTCATACTTAACTCATTGACCAAAAACAAAAACACCCGAATTGTCTATAAATCTAAACTTTATAAAGTCCACGTTGAAAAAGTACACTGTTACCAGCCGTAAGTGTATTTTTGATCTATTTTAAAACAAAACTCATTATGGTGAAGAGGTAATACATCTATATAATAATATTGCCCTGAAAAGAAATTTCATATAAAACTTAACATTTGTCAGATATTTGTACAAAATATACCAATTTTTGGGAACATCGTGCAAACGTCATGCGAACCTCATTCTTTAAAGATTCGTGGGAATCATTTGTTCCTACGAACATTGTGACCATATCTTTAATCAAATCGACTTATGTTATCAAAATAATTTGTTTATTTTTTATTTCAGGAAAAACATCTGTCATTGATTCAGAGCTGACTGATCAGTTACGTCAGACTGGTCTCGACGCAAGCTACTGGGCAGAAGTTCTACAGACCAAGTTTGAAATTACCAGTTCAACACAAGTCCATTATCTTGATGAAAGTGATTATGAAATCCTGAAAACGTCTCTTAGACAAAAATGGGAGGAGGAAGGTTTAAGGAAATTCCTTGGCATCATAAATGAACAAACAGCCACTCAAGAAACAAATGATGAAAAACTGAAGATTGTTGCCATGCTCAGCGAAGCAGGTTTGAATGGAAAGTACTGGGCAGATGTTTTAAAAACCAAGCTTGGTGTCATCCGTATAGAACAGATTGAAAAACTGAACGTGTTTGACCTAGATAAACTTGATTATGCAATGAAGCATGAATGGGAAAAAAAGGCTCTTAAAAAATGTTTGGGAATCAGTCACCAGGTGCAGAAAGTTTCACTTCAAAACTTACGTGATAATGAAAAAAGTGAGGATGACAGTACTAATCTTGCGGAAAGAATGGTGGAAAAAAGAAATGCACAGGAAGTGGTTACATTCCAAGATAGACAAAATCCAAGGGAGCAGACAAGTAAATCCTTTGAACCTGTTGGTTTGGAACAAAATGAAACAGTTTCATTCCACGAAAGAAAAGCGCAAAAAAGAGTATTAATAAAGCCTTGCAAACCTGTATTTCCAGTACAACATGAAGAAACTCCTGCCTCCTTAAACAATCAAACACCACAGCTTGATCCAATAAACTACAGCGCTGGCGAAGTTCAAGATGCTTTCGAAGAAATTCTAGTTAATCTAGGCTTATTCGAATACTACCCATCTAAAATTTCGATGCTGGAAGCAAGAATCATTAAAAAGGCTAGAGGGCAACCTAAGCTGGTCGATCTTCCTTGGATGATAATGAAAAGACTCTTCCTGATAGATTTTCATGCTAGGGACGACATTTGGTCCTTAATTAAGGTATCTAAAACATGCGAGAGTCTCGATGCAGAAGATGACTTTGACGTGGATAATTTTCTTCAAGACACACCAAACACAGGTGATGATGATGCAGCAAACCTCAACACTTTAGATGTTCTTGTTGCAATTTTCATATGTTGCGATAATATGCTGAAACAGACGCTCGCGGAGAAGTTGTTTGTATGCAAACTAGCCATCCCGTTTCTATATCCACAAGGACCAGAAAGTAAGATTATGATGTCATTATGGGCACTCAGAACGATTACAGTTCAGTGGTGTACCAAACAAAAAGAAATGATAGAGACCCAAGCGACAGAAAAACCTCTTCCGATAGTGACATTTATAAGATTAGGTAGACCACCGACATCAAAATCCAAGCTTATGAACGACATCCTTAGAGATGGTAGTCATGACACTTTTCTCCACTATGATTGTAACAATGGCGGCATACCAAGACGGCTTACTGATGGTGTGGTCGAATGTTCCTGGTTCATAACGGCGGGAAAGGACAAAGAGCATTTACCATGTACAGCAATGTTTCTCAATTTGAGGGGAGATGCTTCGTTAATGGAAAAACAAATGCAAGTTCTACAGGGAATATCTTCAGTAGTGTTTATCATAGCTACTGCTCAAGACCTTGCCAAAGAACAAAATGCTGAAGTATGCCAACAACTTAACGACAGTAGTGCTAAGGTAATTCTCTTTCTTATGAGTGGAAACAACAAAAACGAACGGCACACACTTGTTGAGGCAATTGGACGGGATTTTCTTAAGTCAGTCCGTATCATTTCCAATATGCGCCAAGGAAACCAAAAGAACGCTAGTGATCTTAAAACTGAAGCTAGAAGGCATTTGACAGAAGCTATCTCTAACAGCTCTAGCATATCATTGGATGAGTGCGGTCGACTTGCAGCGGAAAGGGGCATAATCGTAGATGAATATGTTGATGACGCTTGTCTTGAGGGTAGAAATCTTGCAGAAAAAGTCCTTGTTCACATGAAAGACAAAGAGATTGTGGACTGTAAAAGCAAATTACTTCCACTACAAGGTTGTGAATGGCTAGAATACTGCAAGCTGAAAAAGAAGCAACACAGAACAAGTTCAAAAGACACACAAGGATCATCGACAAAACAAGCTGATCAAATAAAGCAGGATATGGACCGACTTCGTAGAAAGCAGGTAGGAATAGGAGACAATGGACTCACTCCCTTTGTGAAGGACTTTATGTCGACGTTCAAAAAAGAGCAAGATGTGGTTTTGTATTTTTTGAAGTGGATAAGCATGTTATTAGATGAAAAATCAAGAGCAAGTTTGCCAGGTCTTCGTAAAAAGTACCACACAATATGGGCAATGTTTCAGCGCGCCAAAAAAGAGCAGGAACAAACACGAATGCAGGGATTAAAGGTACAGGTAGATGAAGCAGAACGCCAACTTGCTAGTGCATCACTTGGACTAGAAAATTTATTTCGAGAACTAGGACAAGTTTACGAAGCGTTGAAGGAGAGCAAAACACTAGGAAATGACACTAGAGTGATTATAGATTATCTACCGGAAGTTGCTGCTAAACTGCTGTTAAATGGAATCCCCTTGGAGTTAATAGACGGTGACGCCTCAAGTGTCCCAATTTCATGGGTGAAGGCAGTTCTTGAAAAAGTAAGAAACATCATCGGAAAGAAACGAATTTTCGTCCTCTCCGTCCTAGGCATCCAGAGCTCTGGGAAATCAACACTTCTAAATACCATGTTTGGGTTAAAGTTCGCCGTTAGTGCAGGAAGATGTACGAGAGGAGCATACATGCAACTAATCCCAGTTGATGAAAGTGCTGGACTGCCGTTTGATTACATTGCAATTGTAGATACAGAAGGTCTACGGGCACCAGAACTCGGTCATCAGAAACATGAGCATGATAATGAACTTGCAACCCTTGTAATTGGTCTTGGAGATATGACGATAATCAATATCAAAGGAGAAAACACAGCTGAAGTAAAAGATACCCTGCAGATTGCTGTACATGCATTCTTACGAATGAAACTTGTCACAAAACAAATACAAGACCACAGAAGTTGCATATTTGTCCATCAGAATGTCCCAGCTGCTAATGCAGAGGTACTGATGATGCACGGATGTCAGAAATTACAAGAAGATCTAGATGACATGGTAAAAGAAGCAGCACAAAGTGAGAACAGATCCGATATTAATAGTTTTGCCCAGATCATCAATTTTGATGTCCAAAAGCATGTCTGGTACATCTCTGATTTATGGCACGGTGATCCGCCTATGGCACCTGCAAATCCTGGCTATAGTGAAAAGGTAAACGCCGTTAGACTTTCCCTTCTGAGAAATATCGTAAAAGAGAAAACCTCTTTTCTAACAGCTTCCGATTTGTCACTTCGTCTTGAAGACCTGTGGAATGGTGTACTTGCCGATGACTTTGTCTTCAGCTTCCGCAACAGCCTTGAGATGAAAGCATACACTGGCCTGCAATCTGAATACTACGATCTAGATTGGAAATTGCAGCAGAGTCTGAATTCCTGGCTTCAAAAGGCAGAGATTGAGTTAAAACTGAGTGAAACCACTGATGAACTGGATAATTCCTTCAAGTCACTCGACCTTAACCTCCCAAAAGTTCTCTCCGAAACAGCTAAGAAGATAGAAACTCAATTGAATGATTACATCGAGAAGAGCAGCCTGAAGGAAATAATCATCCAGTGGCAACAGTCCAAATTGAATCAATTGAATATGGCAGTCGAGAACTACATACATGAGGGCAGGACAGATCTACTGTCAATCAAAGAAGGACGTAGGGTGGAAATATTGCAAACCGAGAAGTGGACAGAGCACGAAGCACATATCATGAGAAAAGCGGTTGAGCTGGCGAAGAAACTGAAGCAAGAGGTGACTGCTTATGAATTGCAAACCCAGTTTGATTCCATGTGGAGGCCTATGGTGGATGAGCTAGCGTCACAATATGCGGACAAAGAACAGAAAATGGATTTAGTGATGGAAAAGAGCCTTCATGATAGGCTGGGCCCTCATAGACTCTTACTCCTAAAAGAACTAAGTCGCTTTCCTCTAAATAAGCCACCCACGTTTGCATACCTAGAAGACAGCATCACGGAAGAAGATATTACAAAGGACCACATCTGCCTAAAAGATACCATGAGAAAGAGGCTTAAGAAGGCAGTTAGTTACGTAGGGATTTCCGAAGATCCACTATCACAGGCTAAATATGAGACATGTGAACTGACAAAAACAATCTTGCAACAAATAAGTGCCGATTTCCAAAATCTTCATGAGACAAAATTCATAAAATCACATGCTGCAGAGGTTATACAAAAACTCGTTGAGAAACTTGATACTTACAACCAACAGGCAATGAAGCACCACAAATATACGTTCACGATTCTCCCAACATATTATGTTAAACTGGCGGTCCATGTTAGCCGCTACTGTGTCCAGATGTTTACCTCGATGCAGCGTGAATATATCAGAAAGCACGGTGTAAAGGCCAAACTAGAAGACTACAAGAACACAGCCTGGAGTCTCTTTCAGAGTATGGTGAAACAGAGCACTGAAGAAGAAACAGCTGGTGACCTGTTTTGTACACAAATAAAGAAAGTAATTTTCGAAGCAGTGAAAACGAAAATCCCAAAACAATGCATTGGAGAAGTTCTCAGAGACTTTCAGATGACAAAGTATTACCTCATTGTAAAAATTATGGATGATCTGGCATGCAAGGAAAACTTTAACGATTTCGCATCCTACATACGAAATGCTAAGGAATTTGCTTTGACGTGGATCCAACGATACACACATGAGAAGATATTTTCAACACAATCTGGATGTGATATGTCAAGATACGCGAAAATAGCAAATACACACATTGTAAGGATTATTACATGTGTTGAGAAAAGCGTTAAACATGCAACTAGTAAAGCTTTGGGATCAGGAGGTGAGAAGATGAAATTATGGATTAGCCAATTCAGTAATGCAGTTTCGGAGGAAATTGCAGTCCCAATCAGTTCACTAGTTCATGTGAGTGGTCGAAAAGTAGGAGATTTCAAGAATTTTGAAAGGATCATTCTAGACCAACTGGATACAACTGTTAAGGATTCTCTAGATAGTGGTTTTCGACGAAGAACAGAAAGTTCGATTATCTGGGAACGAAAATCACTCTCGAAAGAAATTTTAGATAAGATATGGGGATGTCCTGAACAATGCAGATTTTGTAAAGAGCCCTGTACAGATAACCTAGATGGCCATTATTCATCGACCGGAAAATGCCATATATGTGTGCAGCATAGACCTGATGGAGTAGGAGGAATGAGATGGAGTGGTGATGGTGTTTTTGACGGCGTCAGTTACTCAAAAGACCAGCTAGGTGTCGAAAGCTGCAATTATTTAGTTCAGTGCGAGAAACAAAAATTTAGATGCAAACCCTGTACAAACGAATCTGAAGAAAAAGTCACTCACCTGTACAGAGAATACAAGACCTGCATGACGGATTGGGATATAGCTCCTGATTCCACCAACAGTGTGTCCAAATATTGGATGTGGTTTATGGCGGAATACAGATACCAGCTGAGAGATCATTATAAAGGCAAAACGCCGGACATTCCTAAATCGTGGGAATCTATAACAAAGGAAGAAGCCTTGGAAGACTTGCGTAAATACTAAAAATAGCGAGATTGCACGATATAGAATTTGTCATTTTTCACGAAAAAAACCAGTGCAAAGAATGGTCTTATTGTTCTCCTAATTTATCTTCACTTCTTGGAAAAAGACGTTGAAGGTCAAAAAGCATGGGCATACAATTGAGCATTGTAAAAGAAATATCAAAGAGATATTGCGATGGATGGCTTATTATCATACTTTTAACACAAACTATTTCTGCTTTTAAGAATTAGCAAGCAATATTGGTCTGCGTGGTTTTACTGCAATCCGAGACTCCGGATCCGACCCTGGATGAGTCCCATAAGGTTGAGAACTCTATATCTCTTTGTGTCTGAGTGTGAGTTATTCAAGTTGTTTTCTCCAGCAGTAAAATCTGACTCCGGCTAAACAATTCAACAGATCCAAGGGTACGGGCAACCGACCGCCCACCGCCATCGCCGTCATATAAAGCCTTGCTGCTCGCTACTATATTAAGATCAGACAAGCAAAGAGAGGTTCCACCATATTTGGTAGCAGCGGTGGAATGATGATGTTTGGATTATCGTTGTTGGAAAAGTGGATTGAACAAGACGAATTCCAGGCGATTTAATCCTGCTACTGTGACTGCACCGTCAGCTAACCGTGGATGGGTGATCGGGGGCCTGAACAAGTGTTAGCACCATTAGTGGGAATGTGTACTATAATCAAATACTACAAACGATGGAGTCAGACGACGAAGTGTGGATGGATGAATCCCGTGCAAAGATGCAGGCACTCCGACAACGCATACGGCATCTATCATCGATGGCTGATGAGGCGACAAATAGGAGTGAGTCTTTCCGTAAGGAGAATACAAGGCTTCAGCAAACAGAGAAAAGTAAAACCTGTCGTGTTATAATACAGTTGGTAGGCTAACAGAAATGATAGATGACAGCAGACTTCGGAAGAGAGTAGGAGCCGAATTCAAATCTTTCCAGGATGAAATCCAAGGTTTACAGGATCTTATATGTGAAATAACATGTTACCTTTAAGCATTATGCAACAAAAATATGCCTCTGGACAATGACACTTATACGGACTTTGATGACATTGAGCCGCCGCCGGTAGTGAGGAAAGTTCCTCAAGTTTTGATCCGATGAGAAATGAAAAATGGCTCCGGCAGAGTGTTTCTGTTGGAGAATGATCCAGAAGTGAAACAACCGTTTAACAAGAACATGTTATTGAAAAACCGGAGTCCGGAAATGTCTTTTTACTTCTACCTCGCCAGGGGGAGATAATGAAGAAGTTATGACAGCCTTGAAAAGTTATGCAGATAGGAACAAGGGAATTAGCAGCCCTGAACGGTTCACAGGGAATAATACAGTTCAGAGCCAGCCACAGCAACCAATAGAAGCATATAAATCCAGAGCCCTTTACAAGCGATGTGAATGAAGGGGTATCTTGGACAGTTTGAATGATGTGCAACTTGGAATGGTTGGATGGAGAATCAAAAAGCTCAGCAGTTATAATATGTGTCTACGTGGAAGAGCTAGAGGTGTGGTCCGAGAAAGGACGAATGGATGAAAATTTCATATGACAAGCTTATAGGTAGCCATGACTGTCGTTGCTAGAGATCAGTTACATTCGAATATGGTGCCAATGAGGGTCTTCAATCCATCTCTGAATACGATAACGGTCAACAAAGGATCATGTGTTGCAAAGATTACTCCGGTCGTGTCATGGGAGGAATTACAATTAAATTGGAAATACAGACGACCTTTCAAGAAAGCCATGCCAGGACGTTATCATAGAGATGAACAACAGTCAAGTTTGATACAAGATCCCGGACGAAAGCACAAGAATTTCTCTGTTCATTGGAAAGCCGATGATAAAGTAGAAATCCGAACGTTTAATTGTGATCTGGAGGAGAGGTTTGATGTACGTGAGCAAGGTAAATGATTATTTCCGGGAGTGTCTCGCAAAGCCAAGAACCAAAGATCCAACAGCAGGAGTCTGACTTGACAATCAATCGGAACAGGTCGAATCAAAACTGTCAACGAGTACTCCAGATCGTCCTAGCGCTACGTCAGAGCAGTTACTCCGGCAGAGATATCGCTAGATGGCGGATCGAGGCGATAGCACAAGACAATATCACCAGAGTAAGGACGGAAAAGTTTCAAGACAAAGATCAGGTTGCTCGTATATTCGTATTACAAGCAGCTCAGGTTCAAGAAATCTTGAGGGAAATCCAACGAATCCAACAGACCAAACAATTGAGAGAGCCTTGGACTTTCTGCGAGCTTTGCCGAACTATACATACCGGCGGGAAGAAGAAGGACAGTCCAACCAAAGCGAAATCTGGAAGGTAATGACAATCATTATCAAAAGCCTGCTCACGCCCTCCGACGTTGAAGAATTTGTACGCGTCACCACAACAGAAAGCTGACTTAAAGGAGACATGTTCTTGCTGCATCTACGAACTCTCTGTAGATGGAGCAAGAAATGAAAACAGCACAGAAGAGAGATCCCAATTTTTGTGTTTTAGATGAAGCCAAGCAACGGAGAGTACCGATACCGGAGTGGAACGAGATTCCACCGTTGTCAAAAGCTTCAAAATATTATTAGGCGTAATGGGAACGGTTAGAGCTGAAGAAGGGAATGCTACATAGCAAGTGGGAATCCGGAGACGGAAAGATCCTTATTACCAGCTAGTTATAACCAAAGATTTTTAAAGAGAAAGTCCTGAAAGTGTCGAAGTGCAGGTCAACTTGGCATAGCTAAAACTAGAGGGAAGAGTAGAGAACGATTTTTCTTGGTCGCCTTCAAAAAAGTTATACGATCTTAGATCTGGAGATGCGATGTTTGTGCCAGACGGAAGTCCCCTAGTACTAGGAGCAGAGCTAAGTTAAAGCAAGAAGTAGCTGGTCACAAGGAACAACAAGTTGCGATGAATAATTTAATGCCTCTTCCAGAATCAGAGACAGGAACACGTTTTGTGCTAGTAGTGGAGACCACTTTACTAAGAAGGATAGAAGCTTATCCGATCCCCAAGCAGAAACCCGCGCTAGAAAGATCACTGAAGAGTGGATTATTCGTCAAGGATGCCCTGAAACGTTGCACTCAGATCAAGGAAGAAATTTCGAGAGCAACTTGATGTACACAATTTGTAAGCTAATGGAAATTGACAAGACGAAAACAATCCGTTGAACCTTAAATCCGATGGTCATATTGAAAAGTTTAATAAGACTATGCTTAACATTGTTTATATCTTCGTTGATTGAACCTGAAAACAATCAGGATTGGGATGAAGTGTTATTCTATGCAATGATAGCCTATAGGAGTTCAATACGAGAATCTACGGGAGAGACGCCATATGTGATGACATTCGGTGAGGAGATAATGCTTCCATTTAATCTCTGCGGAGTCAGGATGATGAGCTGAAGTTTAACGGTTATGCAAAGCAAGTTAGGAAGAGATTAGTTTGAGAAATGCTCACAACAGAGCAAGGAATGTCTTGAAGAGCTCATCTAGAAGATGCTGAAATTACGCGCAATTACGACGAGAAAGCAATAGATAAATCCTATCTAGTTGGATCACAAGGCAATCAAGGCCAAAGTTTGTCCACGTCCATCGCCAATAGTCGTATTAACCCTCGTCCACCCAGGCTATTTTTGTAACACGTCTACCCAAGGGGGTTGTAATTTTTGCAACGGAACCCCCTATGAACTTGGTTTTGCTATCAATGGATAGGTATTGTCCTCCTCAATCCGATGATACCAAGATCACAAAAATCGGCAAAGGCGTTACGTAATTATGACGTCATAATGCTCGCTTGGATCAGAAAATCAGGATTTTGGCAAAAATGACCACAAAATTAATCAATTTTTGCTATAAAAATTCTAAGTGACCGATTTTCATCGGGTTTTTTTACTAATGAAGAAGGGAAATGATAATTCTAACATGCCCTGCCAGTTTCATAGC